>OMLF01020937.1:0-15549 GCA_900302615.1 Holocentrus rufus | reverse complement strand
CTCCGGCCTAGGGTGTCCTGGTGCCACGTGCACTGATGGACACCATTATGTTTGAATATGGTGTTCGTTATGGACAAACTGTTACTAGCACAGAAGTCCAATAACAGAACACTGCTTGGGTTCAGATTGGGTAGGCTGTTCCTCCCAATCACGCCCCTCCAGGTATCACTGTCGCTACCCACGTGAGCATTGAAGTCCCCCAGCAGAACAATGGAGTCCCCGGTTGGAGCATTTTCCAGTACCCCTCCTAGGGACTCCAAGAAGGCCGGGTACTCTGCACTGCCGTTCGGCCCATAGGCCGAAACAACAGTGAGAGACCTTTCCCCGACCTGATGGTGCAGGGAGGCGACCCTCTCGCTCAGCGGGGAGAACTTCAACACATGGCGGCTGAGCCGGGGGCTATGAGCAAGCCCACACCAGCTCGCCGCCTCTCACCGTGGGCAACTCCAGAGTAGAAGAGAGTCCAGCCTCTCTCAAGGAGTTGGGTTCCAGAGCCCAGACTGTGCATGGAGGTGAGTCCAACTATCTCTAGTCGGTACCGCTCAACCTCCCGCACTAGCTCAGGCTCTTTCCCCCCCAGCGAGGTGACATTCCATGTCCCCATAGCCAGAGTCGTTGTCCAGGGATTGGGTCGTCGGGGCCCCCGCCCACGACTGACACCCAAATCGCACAGCACTGGCCCCTTCTGATCCTTCCTGCGGGTGGTGGGTCCACGGGAAGGCGGGCCCACGTCGCTCCTCCGGACCCAGCCAGGCACAGCCCGGCCGGGTCCCATGGGCAAAGACCCGGCCACCAGGCACTCGCCTGCGAGCCCCAACCCCAGGCCTGGCTCCAGGGTGGGGCCCCGGTGACGTCAATCCGGGCGACGTGAACTGCCTTGTTTTTTCGTCAGTCATGGGGGCTTTGGAACCGCTCTTAGTCTGACCCGTCACCTGGGACCTGTTTGCCTTGGGAGACCCTGCCAGGGGCATTAAGCCCCGGGCAACATAGCTCCTAGGATCATTCGGGTACTCAAACTCCTCCACCACGATAAGGTGGCGGTTCAAGGAGGAGTAATCTGAGGGTACGATTTACAAATCCAAGTGTAATCCAAGTGTACAAATCCTCAGATTTATAACCTTAGGGAACAGTTTACAAATCTGAGGGTACAGACTTGTAAACCCAAGGGTACAGTTTATGAATACGCGAGTACAGTTTACAAAATCAAGGGTACAGTTTATCAATCCTTGGTTACATATTTGTTTTTTTTACCATTTGATCCTATGGGGGTTCTGTAGTTTTCCACAAAATTTAAAACAAACACACACACACACACACACATACACATACAGACACACACAAAACTAGACGGGGTACTCAGAGAGTGCAACACCTGTGCCCTGCATGAGAGTGAAATGATATACCAAGATAAACCAATAATAGATAGATAATAATAAATAGACCAATAATGCATGAAAAATACTTTCCATGAGTTCAACCTTTCAGGGTCACTGAAGGTCAAAGGTCATGTGAACAAGAGAAAGGTCATGTGTCTTTATATTAGTGTTTCATAATAACTATATGCATATCTCTTGCCAACTCACTGATATGGCAATTATAAATCTTCCATGTCCTAGCATCGGGCTAAAACTTTGACCTTTCCCTGTGACCTTAATCTTAGAACCATTTTTCTCAAAATCAAATCAGTTCTTTCTTTCCTGACGCTGAACTGTTACACCAAGTTTGGTCCAAATCAGATCCAAACTATTTGAGTAATGCTGTACGCATACAGACACACAGGCAGACAGGACTGAAAACAACACTTGTGTTACTGAGCGAGTGTAACAAAGGTGCAGGGAACATGTATATCTAAAAGCTTCCTTGCCATAATGTGAAGTTGTATTATATTAAACACTGAGCTGAAATTGCAATACAGTGTTCTGACAGAGTGACCACAACCTTCAAGATAGGAATATATTTTGTCTAGTTTAAAGCAGCAACGAGGAACTTTCAGTTTGTGTTGATTTCAGCTGCCCGTGTACAAAAGTGGTAGTGTTTCCTGGGAATGAAGACTGCAATTCCCATGAGAGCCACAGCTTTCTGTCGTAAAGATCTTTTTTAGCAAGTGCATCCGTCTTGGAAGTGAGTGAAAGAAAGATGCAACTTATTTTTAATATTGTTTTTCTTTCTTAAACACAGCTGTTTGCAAAATGCATAGCGAAGAGATATTGTATCTATTTGTGGCTATGTGAGATGAATAATTGTAAAATGGCGATGGTGAGTAAGCTATATTTTAGCACCGTTCATACACCTAGTTTTCATGTAAGGCTGCATTGGCCACCAAATCCAGCAATGCGGTACCTTCCCGCAGGGTTGTGTGGAAGTGTGGACGTGTTTATTTGCTTTTAGAATAACTATACAGAAATAGCCAATTTTCTTGCTGATAGTCTCTGATTGTTCATATGAAGGCATCAATATTAAATTGAGACTGTTTAATAACCAGTTAAAAACTCGTTGTTGCTTTAACAGCAAACCCTGTTGAAGCTAGTTGATGCTCTGGTGCAGTTCCCTGAGTGCCAAGTCGGTGTCGCCCTGTGGAGGACTGTACACCGCAGTAACAATAAGCGCTGTGAATTCCCACGGTAGGCAGAATGGCCGACACATAAGATATTAGAGGTTGGAGGAGCAGAGGGACTTCAGAGTCAGGTTCCTGCGATCGCACTAGGAGTTGTTGATCATAAAATTCCCTTGCTCTTCCCTGCGAGGCCCTTCAGCCTGTCTGCACAGTGCACAGAAATACTGATGGCCAGGTCGTGTACCTCCTCAGACACAGATGCAGCTCACAGAGCTTGTTGTCCGGAGACCAGTAGGATATTTGGGAGTTGGGGGAGACTAGCACACCTCCGTGTTTGCTGGGTGTGCTGGGTGAAAGACATGAGAAACAAAAACACTATAAGCCAAAAACTGCAAAGTTTGATAGGAGCTCATGATATGGTAGCCATCATACTCGGAGCCATCTTGATGACATATGGCACAGTAAGTTTTTGCCCAGTGCTAGTACATCGGGAATATTTATAATGGTCATATCAGTAAATTGGCAAGAAATTTTCTAGTAACTGACCTTTCAAGCTAACTGACCTTCACTTACCTTAAAAGGTTGAACTATTGGAAATGTTTTGCATGTATTATTGATCTTATAGCTTTTCACTGTCAAACATACAGGATCAAATTTAGTTCACAGGCTTTTTTTTCAGTCACGAGTGTCTTCTTGATTATATATTATTCAAATATTCAGTGTAAGATTCAAAAGATCATTGAAAAGATCATTCGGAAATTAAATAAAACACTAGTTGCAGCCCTATTTGACTCATGTCTCACCTTCTGTTCTCCTGTTTGGTCTTCCTCTCTTTCTGTCTCTGTAAGTGATGCATTTTGGACTTTGAACTGGCTTGTTTTGGCTGTGCTGCTCTGCAAGTGGAGGGTGAACTCAGATCTCTTCCTCCCTCCTTCCTCTCTTCCTTCTCTTGTTGACTAGCCGAGCTGTGATCTCTGTTTTCTTGTTGTTGATGTCCTTGTCTTTTTGGTTCTCAATGACTGTGTTTTGTTGTTTTTACATGAGAAAAATGTCTGTATTTGATTAACCATCCTTCTTTTGATAATTTTGTGTTGTGACTTTTATTTGCACTTGAACATTGTTGATTTGATTGTAGTGTCTCATGACTTATATATACTGTAATAGTGAAAGGTAACCGTTTTTGATAGACCAGAGTGTGTTGTGTGCTGTCACTCCACATTCTTAGTATGATGATCATTATTGCCCATTAATGCACAAATTAAAGTGACTTAAAGACTTAAAGTGACTGTTCGTAACTTACCCCATATAGTGGTATTTACTACTTGATGTGAGTGTAATAGGTCCTCCAAATTTGCACTTGGAGGACCTGATGCACAACAAATATCAACGCTCATTACAGCCCTCTTGCTTCAAGAGTATGAGAACTATTTCCTTAAAGAAATAGCCCCTCTATTTTGCAGGCAAGAGGGCTGGAAAGAGTGTCAATAATGGTTCAGTGACAAACATGTTGTTGTGCATACTTCAGAACATTTTTCTGCTGTGGCTCGCTTAAAATCATGTTTGCCAGTCAGTATCTCTCCATTTATTTTGGAGGAACACACTCTGGTGAAGCACGTGTTTCATGACAGGGGGGCGAGATGACAGGTCAAACTTGAAGGATATATCACACTACTTACATAGAGCAGCAAATACCACTATATGGGTCAAATTCTGAATTATCACTTTAATTATACTGATATTGAAAATAAAAACTTAAAATGGTCTCAGTGTTGTATTCAAAGAAGATATTTTTTATTTGGTTTATCATTGTGTTGGGAATAAGTTTGAAAGTGCTTTTTTATTAAAACAGTATTTTAAGCATATGTTCTCACAATTTCTGAAATAAATGAGTGTCATTCCAAAACACTACTATTTTCTATTTTGGAAAGAAATATTGCTTTAATGTCAATACTAATTTTCTCAAAAATAAAAGTGATTATATTTTTGACAAAAATACTATTGTGGCTTCAAAAGTTGCAGGTTCACAAATACCTCCAACAATACTTAGTTTCAAAATAGTTTCACTGCCATAATAACAATTTTGTCAGATGTCTTATTTTGGAAGGATGCTCCTCAAAGTTATCTGCTGCTTCTCAATCTGCAGCTATTAAATTGTCAATGGGCATGTTGCACAAATTTTCTGTGTACACAACCCTGCGCTTTCAGTCTTATTATACTTACAGATTTCTCTCTCCGACAGTCCAATTAAATTTATTGTCTACTGTATGGTTGTACTGTTACAGTAAGTTATTGTACAGGGTCTCACCTCCCATTTATTTCAATGACCCTCTTTTGCCATGCTGTCCTATGTTGGTTAACCATCACGGTTTAATGCAGCACTTTAGCACAGCCAAGGCAGCTCTGTTGGGATTTTTTTTAATCAGTGCAGAAGCCAAAATGGATAGAAAATACAGAACAGCTTTGACAGAAGCCTGAAAAGAGCCTGTTTCAAGTGCTGACTGTAAAATGCTGCACTTTAAAGACCGACTCACTTCAGTTCTCAACCATGTCTTTTATCCATTTGCTTTAGCTCCCCAATTATAATCCCAGAGTGTGTATATATGTATGTGCATGTGTGTATGGGGTTGTGAAAAATGACACAGAGAACAAGATGCATACACACACGCTCACGTGGTTCTGCACTAAAAGTACCACGTGTGTATGTATGTGCACACTCTTAATAGTAAGGCTTCAGCTACCAGAACCAAGTGAACACTGTGATCAAAGAGGCAAGAGAAAACCAGCTGTTTATTCAAATGTGGCCAGATTATTATCCTGTTATTAGTCATTTTTGTTGTTTTATGTTTTTATCATGTATATTATAATTATATTAATTAATTATAAACTCAGAAACGGCTTATAATTAGGGTTTTCAATCAATTAAAAATTTTAATCATGTTAATTACTTAATATGCTGATTAATTAATAAAACAAATAATGCACTGACTGGTTGGAATTATGTGACTCACTGGGTCAGAGGGGTGTGATGGATTGACTCGAGCCTCAGCAACCACTCCAGCTGAGTGGCCATTTGAGAGAGCATCTGCCCCCCATAATGAATGATGCTGTGGCAAAATGCAACGGTTGGGTTATTTGGTGATAAAAGTAGCGTTATTCAACACGCAGCAACTTGCAGTAACATCGGTACAGTAATTAACAGAAACATTACATAACATATTATGCATTATTTTTTTCACGCAATATTTTCATAATTAATTAATTGAAATTAATGCATTAATTTGACAGCCCTACTTATAATATTAAAGGCTAGTATGATTAGCCTATTATTATTGATATTATTAACCTTGTTTGATTGACTGATTAGTAATACCTGGAAAAAGAAAACAGTGTAATTAGGTAGCTTAATTAGGCCTATCTTAGTATCTCCTGCAACGGAATGCAGAATTAGGTTTTCCATTGCCAAACAAAGCCATGGCTTTCATTAATTTAGTCCAGGCTATAAAAACCCTACTCCAAAATAAGTCATAATTTATCGATATGCCACACCAATGAAAGACAAAGTGTAAAAAAGGAGTCCAAAATTTATCTTGAAGAAGATAGATATATTATCTAGGAGATATTAACTCCTACTTAGGAGACAAACTTATCAGCGTCCTTTTCTCCATATAGCACAGTGGAAATCAGTCTCTAGACCAGACAAATACATTGCGCAATTTCTGAAGAAGTAATCTTAGTTGGTTTATCTAAAACTTTATCTAATCTTTATCTAAAAGAAACAAGCTAGGCAACTTACTTTGAAGGAAATGTTTGTTAATTTTACTTTATTCAACATGATGGAAAATTAGAACCAGACAAACATGACAAGCACTTTCTAGGGCTGGAAAAAAAATTGCTTGAACTGCCAATGTTCTTTAGATCTGTGCCTTAACGCTACACCACTGTAGCCTAGCACCGGCACCAGGCAAAATTATGTAATAAAAAGGAGCAAGGTGATTAATTTTTACAAATGAAAATTAAACATAAATGATGAAAACAGATAAAACAGTGACTCATGATAGGTTAATAATCTGGGCCACATTTAGATAAACAGCTGGCTTTCTCCTGCCTCTTGTGATGACAGTGTTCACTTGCTTCTGGCAGCTGAAGCCTGACCACACAGACACATGGAAACACACACGCCTGTGTGTTTAGTGTCACACATCCACATGCATGTGCTTTTGCGTGGTTGAGTACTCATCACACGCACGTGGGACTTTTAGAGAAAGAATCAGACAGTGTTCATACCTGTGTCTTGTTCTCTGTGTCACTTTTCACCCCTTGTGTGTGTGTGTGCATGCACACACTCATTTGTGTGTGATAAGAACAGTATTTTAGGACCATTTACCTTTCACTGACTGACAGACAACAATGGGGATTGAATCACATTACTATTGTCTTTTTAATACTTTTTCACTCTCCATCTTTCTTTGTCTATCCTCCTATTTCTGTTGTTGATGCATTTTTCTTTTTGAACCTTTTTGTGTGCGTTTCTTGTTTCTCCTTGTTTTGTGTTTGCATCTTTTTGTTTGTGTGAATGTGTACATTCATGTGATTGTTTGCACATGCCTGTGTGTATTTGTGTTCACGTTTGTGCATACGTGTGCCTGTGAAAATGCATGTGTGTCTGCATGAATGTTTGTGTGTGTGTGTGTGTGTGTGTGTGTGTGTGTGTGTGTGTGTGTGTGTGTGTGTGCGTGCGCGCACACGCGTGCATGCATGTGTGTATGTGTCTTTCCTCTGGCCAGGTGAAAAGGTGATGCAGGATGACGAGTTTACCTGTGACCTCTTCCGCTTCCTTCAGCTCCTCTGTGAGGGACACAACTCAGGCATGTTTGCACATTTTCACTGACTTACAGATAAAATCAGATAAAAGAATTTGTCTGAGCTCTCAGTTTTGAGTAAGTAGGGCTTTGGGGTGATGTAAAGGTGCACACATGTAGCACCTTTTTTTAAAAGTAAAGGCTCTGTTGTGAGCGCCTTTTGTGCCAGGGGGGTTGGTTGACATAGCCTACACAGTGTGTCCTTGGGTCAGCTGATTTTACCAGTTAGCTTTTTTTGGAAACTTTATTAAACATGGCTACAAAGATGTTGCTAGTTTGAGAACGAACACCAGTTAACATTATCAGGTAATGTTAACTGGCATTTGTTGCTAGCTAGCAAAACTTTATTGTGAAACGCTTACCAGATCCCCAACAGTCTCCCAGCCTCACACACTGCCTCTGTGTGTTCACTGTTGAAAGATAGTTTCGTGTCAGCTTTCTCTGACATTCCTAATAGTGGGTGGTTGATTAAAAAGTGGCCAGCGCTTTCAATGAAAAAGCTCAGCTGTTTTCAACTTGGAGAGGTCACTTCCCATAGGGTTCTGTGTCAAAAAGGCCGTAGTGGTTGGAAAAAAGATGTTACATATGTTCACATCCTAACTGCAAAACATCACATTATTGTGGCATAGATATACAGTAAATATATAGATAGATATAGATACTGTGCAGGATACCAACATGACTTTTCAGAGGGAACATTACAAAGACGAAAGCAGAAAAAGGCTGAACTGAATGTGGCAATTGTATAGCAGCCCATCTTGATGTAATGGAGGGCAGAGGAGGGACCAGATGGTGGAGGAATTGTACCCATGGATTGTATTTTCTTTACTGCATTAGTAACATGCGTTACTTTAAGAAAAAAAATCAAAAATGAAATGCATGTCTTCTTGTTTTATAGATTTATTCCTCTGACATAATAAATTCCATTCTGTACGTAAATGTGCTCAGGTGAACGAAAAGATCAAATGAGTTTGGATATGCCCTCACTAACTGTGTGCTAGTATGCAGCCCTTAGCACTGGATATTGTGATTGCAGAATTAAAATAGGGCCACACATGTTCATTCTCTAATCAATGTGAACACTCTGCCTTCCCCCACTTCCATGTGTATGCTCCCACACAGAGATAGTGTACATTCTTTGATCAGAATAGGTTCCTCCTGCCTGAGATATCCAACATCTCAGGCAGTGGCATGAGCAAATATGTCCATATATATAAGGTCACACAAATAAGGTAAACAAACTGCTGCTCTTCTTCTGTGTTTAAGTGGATGATTTTTTTCTTCTTTGTTAAAAGGTCAAGTAAGTAATGGGTTATCAATACAAGTCACTTGGAACAGAGCTCTCTGTTTGTCTGATGTAGACCTTTGCAAAGAGGGACCAAAGCTCAGACAACAAATATCTGTTTTTCAAATATTTAGATTATTCAGATTGTTCTGTGGTCCAGCACTCATAACTATGTTTATTTGAAATGTGTTATATTACCATGACTTTATTCAATTGAATTTGCAGGCAGCAAATCATGGCACATGGCACAAAACATGAGTTTGATGACTTGCTTGTGTGGGTGCTCTTAAGAGATTTCAGATGTGTGTAGACATATTACCATATCTTGTCTTAGACTTCCAGAACTACTTGAGGACTCAGACAGGGAACAATACAACTGTCAACATAATCATCTCTACTGTCGACTACCTCCTCAGAGTACAGGTTAGTTCTGTCTTCTCACTTCTGTTGATTCATCAGCGCTGCATTTTTCTCAGTTAAGAATAAAGATTCAGTTAAAAAAGAAATTCTGATCCTTTCCACATGTTGATCTGAACTCAAGCTGACCTCTTAATGCCTTATGAGCAAAAGTCAGCATAAGAAGTGACTCAGCACTAAATCGCATAAGGCAGAAAAATCCTGCTGCACAGCTACTCTGGAATTGCAATTTCCAGGCATGTGGCATTTCTGAACACAACCAATCTTTGATGTCATGGCAGGTATTTTTCATCAGCTGTGAATGGGTGCAATCCAAAACCTGACCGACAGGCGTATTTTGTGCTATATAGGTGAGGTTTCCACTCCATTTAAATCTGGCACACAAACCGTCACCTGACCCTTCGGCAAAAGAGGCAAACACTACGTGTGCTGCAGCATGACAAACAATGACAGTAAAAAGAAACCAATACAGTCACACTCATACTGGGTGTATGCTGAAAAACTTAACACTAGAAACCCATATATATACATATCCATATATATATATCCATATATATATATGCAACGCCCAGTCATATTGACTGGACGTTCAAGTGACAATGACAATGACTATCCTAGGTACCACTTCTATCAAAGTGGTACCTAGGATAGGGTGTTTCTAGACAGTTGCTGGGGTGCACTAAATAGTTGATAAGGTGCTTCCAGGATGTTTCTAGGTGGTAGGTAAGTAAGTAATCACAGTACAACCTATGATAACAGTACATAACGTGAATCCCATGATTGCCAATACCTAGCTTATAAAAACCATAGGACACCCCGTAAAAATAATTTCTTAACAGAAGCTGAAATAGCTAAAGCAGCAGTTCAGGTAATTCAAGCAGTAATTTAAGTAGTATCAGTAGATTCAGCAACAGAATTATTTGAATGAGTTGGAGTTTAGTATTTGCCTTATACTCCAGCTCACTTCAGAGAATGCAACACCCATGAGCAATGTGTGAGACACAGTTGAAAAGTTATTGGCCAAAACATGAAATTGTTTAATATGGTCAGTTTAAGTGATTTTTCTTGCCTGAGTGTGACTTCTGACCTCTCCACCAAGTTTGGTTCCTGTTACATTTACAGTTCTGAAAGTCCAGATACTTATAACAACAGAAGAAGTGAAATAATAAAAATAATAGTAATAAATCTCAACAAAAACAATAGGACTCAAGTACTTTGTACTTGGACCCCTAATAAGTAGAGCTGCAAGGTGCAATAAATGAGTCCAAGCACTAAGAAAGTTTGACTATGAAGTAGCACTCCCGCTTGGCTGATTTTACTGGCAAGGTGTTTGGACCCCCAGTCTGACCAGTAACAATAGGATTCCAGCACTTTGTGCTTGGGCCCCTAATAGTAATCCGACGATGTCAATAGGATTCTAGCACTTCATACTTGGACACCTAATCATAATAATAATAATAATCATAATCATAATCTTAATAATAATTATGTTCCTTTTCCATAATGATTTTTTCTCTTTTGTCGTGGCAAAAAGCTGTCCACAGTCAAGGCCAGATAGCTGCAAAAATATTTCTAAGTTGGTACTCAAACACTCATGATAATGAAAAACTGGAGACTGCCAAAAATGATTATCTGGAGTAAGACAGAGTGTAGAGCAGGCTTTATTTCCATTTAAGATCTCAAACAGAAACAAGCATGAGTCAATCCCCAGGGAAGACTGAATATCGCCTTGAGCGCACCTGCTTATATACTAGTTGGAGGACTACCTGGCTCCGGAAGGTCAGCGGAAGGCCAGCAGATGGCCAGCCATCGTTCTCTCTTTCTTTGTTTTTTTTTCTGCATCAAAAACAGTAGTGGCATTCTAAAAAGATGGCATCCTAGAAAGACAATGAAGGCATCTTTTGTTACATAAGACAGGGATACAACATACTGGAATCACATCTAGGCGTCCTCAGGCCCTGGGCCTTGCTGTGCGACTCTCAGCAGACACTATTAGAAATAGGTCTGAACTCAGCTGTATATTTAAAGGTATTTTGCTTACACACAAACTTAATTTTATAACAACCTTGATTGTTCTTAATCATATATTTGATTATATATCACATTTAATCATTGTAAGATGATGCCTTTGATTAGCTTATACAGTGTTGATATAGTATATCAGAATAATCCCTTCACTTTCCTGTCTTCCTTTCCTTCACACTTTGACTTATTATCTTTCTCCCTCCAACCCCTCCATCCTACTTTCCTACTCTCCTTCGCTCCCTGCCCTCCTTCATCATCCAGGAGTCTATCAGTGATTTCTACTGGTATTACTCTGGGAAGGATGTGATTGATGAGCAAGGCCAGAGGAACTTCTCCAAGGCTATACACGTAGCCAAGCAGGTGTTCAATACACTCACAGAGTACATCCAGGTACTGTAAGCGACTAAAATCCAACCACTGTTGTCATACTGTTTTACTGAATGTCTTGTAACTATGTACTTCTTAATATTCCATAATATCCATCTAATTTCATATTTGTGTCAAACTAAAATCTATTTAAAAAACAAACCGCAAAATGTGTTTCTCTCCTGTAAACATATACAGGAGGATTGTGCAGATAACAGGAGGGGATAAGAGGGGATAAGTTGATTAGACATTACACCGTATTTGCTAAAGTTTCACTCATTTTGTGGCAGCCGAGTTTGCATGGAAATTTCTCCACCTCTTATTACCAGGTGCAGGTAATGTATATTAACCTGTACTCTATAGATATCTTAATGAGAGTAGCAGATAAAGGTTGGGTGCCCCCTGAGATGAGTCCAACCACAGTGGTGTCATCGACGATTTTGATGATGGTGTTTGTTTATATAGAGCATAGAGTAGTGGACTCAGCACACTGTTATGTGCTATGTTTCTCACCGTGCATGTGCAAGGGAGTCGATAGTCATGAGTGAAGAGGAATGGAAGCTGTTTTGTTGTTGTCATGCAGACGCTTAAGTAAAGTCTAAAAAAACGCACAGCTGTCGTCATAGGTATTGAACTAACAATGGTAGCAGAGGATGGCCGCTGGTAATTATAAAGTTCTGCCAGCGTTTGATGAGAAGAAATCTTACGAAAGTTGGAAAATGAGATCGAAATCTGGAGACTGGTTTCCGACCTGGCTAAAAATAAGCAGGCCTTGGCAGTCGACTTATCGCTAACGGGGAGAGCGAGGGACAGTGTGCTGGAAATAGCCGCAGGGGATTTGAACAAAGATGATGGAATGACTACACTTCTGATGAAACTGGACTCTGTGTTTTTGAAAGAGGAAAAGGACTGCCAATACGAGGCATACATGCAGTTTGACTGGATCTCAAGAGAAAATGGCGCTTCAATGGTGGATTACATTGTCAAGTTTGAACAGAGGTACAACAGAATTCGCCAGTTCAAAATGGAGCTTCCGGATGCAGTGTTAGCATTCAAGCTGCTAGACACCGCGGGACTTAATGTCAAGGACAAACACTTGGCGCTTACTGCTTGTCCAAGCCTCATGTTTAACAACATGAAAGCTGCCTTGAAGAGGATCTTTGGCAATAATATGCCACAGACGGGCGCTGGTGAACTGCAGGTGAGTGGAGATGCAGCTGACACTGCCTACTACACAAAGTTTGCCGGCAGGAGAGAAAGTAGGTCAAATCAGCGACGTCAAACAGCTGTTCAAGGCACCAATCTGCTTGACAGATATGGTAGGAGAACATGATGTGCAGTCTTTCAAAGCATATTTCACTGGGCAAAGGACTGTCCCGACAAAAATGAACATGCAAAACTAACAGAAGATGAAAGACTGTCAGATGTTGAAGAATGCAACATTACTTTGTTGTCTAAAGACACACAGTCTGACACAGAGATTTTCATGGTTGAGTCTTTGGAATCTGTTGTGATTGACACAGCTTGCACCAGAACAGTGTGTGGTGAAAGATGGCTTGATCTTTATGTCAGTCAGTTAACACAGGATGAGTTACTGGAAATGAAGGACTTAAAAAATCCATTCAAATTTGGCGATGGGAAAATTGTCCATTCCACGAAGAAAGTGAAAATCCCAGCTGTGATAGCACAGACTAGATGTCAAATTGAGACAGAAGTTGTCCCAACAGATATCCCATTGCTTCTAAGCAAAACGTCACTGAAAAGAGCAGGTGCAGTTCTGGACACTGAGAATGACAAAGCCATAATGTTCAAGCAACCTGTGAAACTTGAACTGACATCGTCAGGACATTATTGTGAGAACCTGAGGAATGAGAGCACCCCAGATGGAAGTGACATCCAAAATGAAGATGACATCCTCATTGTGACAGAAAGCATGACAACACAGGACAAACAAAAAATTTTATTGCAACTGCACAAGCAATTTGGACATGCCTCAGTTGACAGACTGCAAAAACTATTGACCTGCTCAGGTAATGATGAGGAGTGCACTACAATCCTGAAGGATATTGTAAAGAACTGTGAGACATGCATCAGATACAGTAAACCAAAGCAAAAGCCAGCAGTAGGTCTACCCATGGCCTCAACGTACAATGAAACTGTAGCTATGGACTTTCATTAGCTAGAGCCAGGATTGTGGCATCTGCACGCCTTTGACCACTTCACACGCTTCAGTGCAGGGAGCAGTATTACCACCAAGAAACCTAGGGAGATAGTGAAGCACTGTATTCACTGCTGGGTAAGTGTTCATGGTCCTCCGCGCAGACTATTCACTGACACTGGGGGTGAATTCAACAACGAAGAAAAAAGGGACATGGCTTAAAACTTAAACATTGAAGTGAAAAGGACTGCAGCTTATAGCCCATGGAGCAATGGTCTCTTAGAAAGGCATAATCAAACCCTCACTGAAATCCTGTTGAAAGTAAAGAGAGACAATGGATGTGACTGGAATACAGCCCTAGACTGGGCCCTGATGGCGAAAAACTCTATGCACAATGTGCATGGCTACAGTCCCTACCAGCTAGTGTTTGGACAGAACCCAAATCTGCCATCAGTTCTCACTGATAAGCCACCAGCTCTAGAAGGGTCTAGCATGGTTACTTGGATAGCCCAGCATGTCTGAGCATTACATGCTACAAGGAGAGAATTCACAGAAGTAGAATGCTCTGAGAGGATCCGAAGAACCCTTTGTAAACAACTGCGACCCACTGATGACCGATATGAAACAGGGGATAAGGTTTACTACAAGCGGGTGGATTCTGTAGAGTGGAAACGTCCAGGTGTGGTCATCAGCCAATGGTGTGGTGATATTTGTTCGCTACGGGGGCACATATGTTCGTGTGCATCAATCCAGACTTCGAAAGGTTGCTGGCTCACAAGGTATGCTGGGAGAAAAGGACAATCAAACTGAAAATGCCACATTACCAGAAACTGGACTCAGTGAAAATAACCATAACACTGAAAATAAAAGTGAGGAAGAGGCTTCCCTAAATGATGAAGATGCTGAGGCTAGCAATGACCCCTAACAATGATCACACATCAACACAACCTGGAGAGGGTAATCATGATCTGATGCATCACAAACACACTCAGGTACTACTTGTGAAGTACTTAAGCTGAAAACTGGACAAGTAGTCACATACGCAGACAGTGGAAGTGGCCGAGCACACACTGGAAAAATTCTCAGCTGGGCAGGAAAGGCCACTGGAACATACAAAAACCGGTACAATTTACAGTACACAGAGCCTGAGGATATTGCTGGCACAACTGAATCAGTGGACCTAGGACAAGTAGACAATCTTCAAGTGGTTCCATCTGAACATGCTGAGTTGTGTGAAGACTGTACTGAGGACCTACTGATTGTGAATGACGATACCTTCATGCATGCCAAACACACTGAACTCCGCAACTGGAAACAGAACGATGTGTTTGAAGAGGTGAAAGATGAAGGTCAGAAAAGCATCTCTACAAGGTGGGTGTGCACCATAGACTGTATATAAAGATGGACAACGTGTCTGCACTTCCTCCCGCTGTATAAAAGTGAAGCCAAAATATCGCGTTTACGAGCGCTGCCATCTTGCCCATTTGGAGCCAGAGTCTGCGCAGTAGACATCGGGGAATACGAAGGTACCGCCCATATCTCCCGACTGAATCGCGAGTACACGCCTCCTAAAGTTTTGAGCTAGCTTAGCGGCTCCGTTCTTAACCGTCATTGCCGCTGGTTGTACTACGACTGAAGGCTTGTTGACAAGACAGATACAACAACTAAAAGTCAAGGTTATGGAAAGTTAGCGTTCATGTCCTCTCTACATTCCCACATACACTTCCAGAGCAGAAGTCCACAGGTGCCGGCTCCCCGACAGCTTCACTCAGAGCAGCTGTCAATCACAGATGTCACATCCCCTTTTTATAGCATCAAATAACTAATGAAAACCAAACTGATCAGAAAAATGAACACTTGAACGAACTGCCTGAAATGACAGGAA
>OMLF01020932.1:19644-36391 GCA_900302615.1 Holocentrus rufus | reverse complement strand
GGAAAGGGTTAAGAATGTGTGCTCATTTGTGAGTGTGTAGGCGCGCGTGTGTGAAGCGTGCACATACATCAATGCATGGGCTTGTCTGTACTTGTGTGTCTGGGTATGTGAACACATACCTTGACTTGTGTGTCGGTACATGATTGCATATTTGTGAATTGCGTTAAGAATGTTAGTGTACAACCACATATTTGTCTCTGCACACACACATACACACACACACACACTGCTCTTACCCCTAAGTAACTCCCCAGCTCCTCTACTAACAGCTCCTTCAGTTCACTCCTGCTCAGTGTGTACTTGTCCCCTTCCTTTCCTGAATACTTGTGGAAGGTCTTTATCAGCATCTGCATGGCACTCTCCAGGTTGGAACTGGGCTCCTTGGACATGCTGGAGGGGGGGTATCAGGTCAAAGGTCAGTATCTACCACAAAATGCCCGCTCCAGCCCCAGCTGCATGTGTGGTCACATAGCAAACAGGAGTGAAGCAACCTCCAAGATAAAGTGATAGGTGGATAGACCACGGATGGACGGAAGGAAACAGAGCTAGAGAAGTTTGCCCACTTGGGTCAAATAGCACTCCACATGGAGTCTATAGTGCAGAGGCTATTTCTGACCCTGCTTTATAACTGTTCTGGTCAGTATGTGTGGCCTTACTTGGTTTTACATTTCAGAGGTTTGAATGGAAAGATGAAAAAAGCTTTGGAAAAGCTTTCGAACAATCTTACACACATTGTGTCCGGCATCTTGGATCTTCTTATGCTGGGCTGGTGGAGAGACTGTGCACACACAGACACAGATACGTCATTGTCAACAATGCTGACTCCCTCTGAGGGTGAAAATCTGCCCCCATCAACATGTTAAAAATGATCACATACTTAATTTCACTTCATGTACTGATTGAAAAACAAGTCGGGATTAAGAACAGCAAGGCTGTAACAGGTTTTGAAGGTTCCCTGAGTTATCTCCCTTGTAAGCTGAGTTGGTAATGCGTGCCATGATAACATCGCAGTCTCTGTGAAAAGTGGTTTCAGTGTAGAACATGTTGTCTGCTAGCTGATCATGTAACAAGGGCCTTAGCAATCAAATGGTAACCACAAGTGAAACATAAAACTGTCATGCAGTTAAACCACTGGTGATCTCAATCAGAAACCAGGGTCAAGCAACCTGAGGTGCTACCATGTACTTTTAACACGAACCACAGATGAAGGCATCCAATCACTGAAGCTAGATAGATGCTGAGGGAGACAATAAAATATTCTTCCTATGAATGATTTATTCCCTTGCCTGTACTAGTCAAGTTGCACCCCCTTGCAAAAACAATCACCAAAAGAGAAAGGGATGCCATTTTCAGTCAATGGTTGCTTGCTTTCATGCTGAAGTGCATTGTAGAGGTGAGGTCAGAGTTGTGGGCAGTGGAGATGAAAGAGGAGGAGAGTGGACACCAAAGCTGACTAACTGGAAAATCTATAGGGGTCATCTGTCTCAATGACTGACACAATACAATAGGAAACCATGGAGACGAAAGTGCTGTCAGTAACACAATATTGAGTGCGGAAATAATGCATTTTACAGCACATCATCCCCAAGAAGGAACAATATTCACATTCAGTCACCAAAAAAATATTGTGTCATATAAATAAAAATGCAGCAATAATTTGGAATTATTGTGTCCTAGCAGTTGCTGTCATTATTTTGTTTTGATGTATCACTGTCATGTAATATACTGTTGTATATTAACCCTGCCCTGTAAAAAAAAAAAAAAAAAATCACTATCGACATCACAGGTCCTTCCATCGTTAATTTTCTTCATGCATATGTGAATTAATACCACATCGAAGTTTGTCTGTCCAGATAAATCAGATTGTACCTTTTTAAGAACAATTTCAATTACCCCCGAAAAGTTCTTTTCAGGTTTCCTTAGACTGGCACTTTTGCTGAGCATCCATTTCCAAATGTCTTCTGAAGTATTTGAAATTTACAGCTATTTGCTACAGTTGCACATAAAATATCGGCCGGTCCAAGGAAACACACATCACATACAGAGGAGAAAGTACAGTGCGGCAACCCCTCCAAGCTGTCCATCTTACCTGACTGCTGATGGAGGGCCTCCTTTGTCTCTGAAGAGGTGCAGACGACAGAGCCAAGGCAGAGATGGATGGGGAGAGAGTTTGCCAGTGGCTTAAATATCACCTGCACCCCCCCCTCCTCCTCCTTCACCCACTTACGTACACCCAGCTTCTGTTTCCCTGTCCTCCCCTCTTTCTATACAAGTGCTTTCTCTCTCACTCTTTCTCACACACATGCACACACTGCATGAAAAGCTTGACCTCTGCAAGAAGCCTCTGCACAAAGCAGGCCACAAATATGTTATCGTCACAGTTTTATTTATTATTAGCCATTACACTTGTTACATAGATTGAGCAAAAATGATACAGCATTAAAGATGAAGGTAAAACATTAGCATAGTGGGTTTTACTGAACATGACAATAGGTTGAGATGACCCAAACTGCTGAACACATACATCTTACAATGATTTGCAGGCAATAAGCAAAGTGAATCAACTCATAGATAAAGATAAAAGCCTGCACGATGTAATAGGAATGCACCCATAGATAATTAATCACAGAGACATTTAGGCCAAATGCGCCTTGACCAGTATGCACACATACTGTATGTACACTTATCCACTGGGAGCATTCACAACACAGGCTCATACCTTTATTTAGTGTCTCCAGTAAATCAGACTATTGTGTGGCAGAGGTATGCTGGCTGCAAACACTCCTTGATGCAAATCTGCTGTTTCTAGCACCAGCATTTTTTAACCTGCTTGTAGCACAATATTGGTAGAATCTGCAACAATGAGCAGTAAAATATGTGCCAGAAAGTTCCCTTTTTGAAAATAAACTTCGTTGACTTCTCCGTGACCGACAACTTATCTGCCACTCTGTCCACCTGCTGTCCCAAGTAGGTTAAAAAAAAATGATTAACTGTGGTATAAAAATATTTGCAAATACTGTTTCACTCAGGTCTATTCAGTATAAATCCAGGAATCACTTGGCAGCACATTAAAGTCATTTTAATGCAGGTCAATAAGGTGAATTTCGATTGGTCCAGTTTCTGATTTTGCATTGTTTCCTGGAATCAGGAAACTAGGCAAGAAGCAAAGATCACAGTACTGATGTGTTAGCCTTTATGTCGGGGGAAGTTACAAAGGTTGCAATGTGTGCGATAGCAATAGCATGCCTAGCATATTGGGAAAATAATAAGTATATAAGATGCAAATGCCTGAAGCCTATGTACATACCAAGCAGGAGGCTGTAGATGGTGCAAGAGAGTGATATGTTTTTCACAGGAAGTACCATGATTAGAGAAGAACTTATAAAAAGCCATAAAAAGAATATAGAGGTTAATAAAAGGAATAAAATGGAATAACTTTATACTCTAAATTATTCAAAAATATCCTATGAGGCTCTATTGTATGTTAGTAACAATAGACCATGCAAGAAATCGCTATGAGTATACTGTATGCTGAAAGCAGAGTGGAGTGGAGCTTCGATGAGAGTATTTACAATGGGAGTGCCGCAGAGAGGCAGGGTGACCACATGACTCAGGTTTATTTATCTTGCCCATTTGCTGCTGAGTAGTTTGAAGTGCCAGGTGCCGTTACAATGCATAAGGTGCATGTTTGGTGCTGTGCCCAAAATGTGCCTTAGTTCTATGTCGCAAGCCAGGTACTACGTAGCAGGCATGAAACATGAACCTTTTTCTCATGGCTGCATTATTAATAATGAGACAATTTACAAATCATTAAATTTTAATTAACAAATTGTTTGCATATAACGTGACAAATAGTTATATTGCCCTGAAACTTCAAGTAAACTCTATAGTGGTCCAATTCAGAAAAAAGTTAAATACAAAATACTCGCACGAAGTCAAGGCCAATATCTTACGCAATCGCACGCTGATAAAGACCACACCACGCAGATTCATGTCTAATGGCTCAGTATTCTTTCAGACCATAACCTCTGACAACAAAATGGGCAGGATCACTGCAGCCCAGGATTGCTTTCAAGTAATTGCGTCCAAGGGTGTGTTCCCCATCAAAAGCCTAATCCAGTAGTTTCCTATCGCCTGGGACTCAGCGATCCAGTTGCAGGTCAAACGGGGTCTCCCAACTCTACAAGGGTGTGACTGAAAACCAAACACGCAAATCCCGACCAACTGGTGTCACAACCAGAGGCAAACAAGAAACAATGACCAATTTTGAGAGCCACCAAAACAAGGGTCGAGCACTGAGACCTTGGGTTACCATGGGTCACTGCAGATACTGTCTTGTCCGGCTCCTGTATAGTTCGACAGGTAAAGTATGACCGCTACTGTGCCACTGTTTGCAAGATTAGGATGGATCCCGCTGGGGCCACCAATAACCATGATGTATTTACTGCACTGTAAAATACTTGAGATAAAAGAGTTCACCAAGCAACATCTGTTTCGAGTTTCTTGATATCTTGAATTTCTTGTTCTCTCCTACCAATTCTAATCCAGTAGACCGAGATGCATGGAGAACTTCCCTGGCCTGCTTCCCCGGTCACCAGCTCACTCCCGTGGGACTATTTTGGGCTCCCTTGTGACCATAAGGGTCCTCTCGTGTGGATTCCATCCCCAGGCCCTTAATTATTTAGCCATGGGCCATTATTAGAACAGGCCACACCTGATCCTCCATCTCCTAATCCACGGTTGCCTAAGACTGAAGAGCATATAGACTCCTGATGATCTCAACCATCCTGGGAACTACAGAGAGAGAGAGAAAGAGAGAGACAGAGAGAGAGAGAGAGAGACCTAGACAAAAAGGGAGAGAGGGGGGGATATAAAGTAGACTATTAAGAAGAGCTGAAGTAACTCAGTGCTTCAGCAAAACAATTTGTTTATTGTCACGCCAAATCAGCTCCACAACAATGGGAGAGTGGAAGGGAAGGTGGTGGTGGTGGGGGAAGGGGTGTAAACGGCAGATAGCATTATTGACAGACTTTCATGCAAAGCTAGGGTGTATAATGCCATGCTAACCAATATTTTCACAAATGATCCAGTGAGGCCTGACCTACGTGCGTACAAAGGAATGTATATTAAGTCGTGTAGGGCTGCATGACACAAGACGTGAAGGGACGGACCCAGGTGGAGGAAAAAAACTATGAAGGGGGTTTGAACTGAGGGGCCTTGCGGCAGTGGTGCGTTACATGGTGATCGGTGACACAGTGGTCGCATGTGTGGCAGTGTGCTGCTGCAGGGGCATGGAGTCATACTGTACAGGAACGTTTTCAGACAATTTCACAGGGACATGGCATGCACTTGATAAGGGATGTCGGCATGCTATCATAGTAAATCAGTGTAATGAGGTAAGTGTGCTATATAGTGGGACATACATACATATCAACACAGTGGTACGTACTGGAACAATGGAATTATTCATGTACATGTGTTTGGCAAATAGAAAGAATGAGAGTTTCATCTGGAACTGGGTTTGTAGTGTGTGGTGTTTGAATGAATTTTATTTCCAAACTGTGTGCACTGGAAAGAAGACCTTTTTTAGTGGTTTAGCGACTTTGGCATCGTTTCTGCTGTGTTGTGTGTAGTGTCGCATGTGAGCCTGTAGTGTGCTGTGGATGCAGGAATGTATTGTCCCCTATGAAGTTTCCTCCTCTGTCTTCTTCTCCCCATCTTCCTCCGCGGCTGGAGTCACGTTCTCCTTCGCTTCCTCCACCTTTTCTGCTTCCTCCACCTTCGCCTCCTCTTTCACCTCCACTTTCACCTCCTCTTTCGCCTCCTCTGCTGCCGCCACCACCGCCGCTGCTGCTTCCACGGGTGCCGCTGGTTCCGCCGGTGTCGGTGTTGCCACCGCTGCTGGCGCTGCCGCCACGGCCGGTGCTGCTGCTGGCGTCTCCTCCTTAGTTGCCTCCGGCGGTGTCACCTCCTCTGTCTTGCACTCTGGCTGCGCCTCTGGCTTCGCCTCCTCTTTCCCCGCAGCCAGGGCGTTCTCGTTCACTTGTTCGGCCACGGGCTTTTGGGTCGTCTGCTCCTGCTCGAGCATGCGCTGCTGGCTGAGTGACTCTGCCAAATAACCGACCAGCTTCATGTACTCCTTGAAGCCAACCCTGCCATCGTGGTCGGCATCCAGACCCTCACGCATCTCAGCGACTGCCTTCTTGCTGTCTGTATCCTGGGATGGCACACAGAAGCAGGGAACAATCAGGCGCGATGATGACTACACCGTAACTCTACCTGGACTCTCACCGGTGAAATCACCATGCAAGATTAGTAACCGAAACTCTATGAGTGGCTCTATTTACATTATTATGCTGATGAATGTCATTCTATCATATCAGATCACATTCCCTATTCACAAATTACATATTACACCAGCATTTGGTCACCACACTTGCCCACTGGGGCACATGCAGGGTTACTGTGTGCTTTCTGTGAGGCGGTTATATAATACCAGGGTTGGTAACATTTCACAGAGATTCATTGAAGATTTTCTAACCGTCAGGATGTTGGAGAGCTGGCACTTGACAAGCTTCTGGAAGTCGCCCGCTCCTAGATCGTCCCTCCCCTTGGCTGACTTCAGGTAGACCTTCACAATGCTCTGAATGGCAGACTCCATGACTCCTCTCTCTGGTGAAGAAGGAGGTCAAGACAGAGGAAGGGAAGGGGAGGGGGAGGAGGAGTGAGATAGAAAGAGAAGTAAAGTGTATGAATTTGTGTGTGTGTGTATGTGAGTGAGAGAGAGAGAGAGAGGGGGAAGAGAGAGAGAGATTATGGTTTTAATGAGTCACAAACAGCAGAGCCTGACAGAAATTACTGCCGCAGTCATAGCTGCCATAAGCGAACGGGAGAAAGCAGCAGAAGTGTAATTCAAAAAGCACACAATCGTCAGGCAACCCAGTGGAAAATGAAACAGAGTCCCCGCGAGGCCCGTCGTTTCAGGTGTTGAGTCTAGAGCCGCGGCGAGGGACGGACGGTGACGTGAGCTCAGCTCAGAGTGTGAGAGGGAGTCTGATTGAGAGACAAGCTGTGATGCACAATGGAAGTTCTGATCTTTGATAGGTCATCTGATCTACTGAAGCTACCAAGGGGACTAGGTTTCAGATTACCTAAGGGATTACCTACCCACTGTCTGCTCTTCACTCTTCCTCCTTTATCTCTCTCTCTTTCTCTCTCACTCTCTCACCAGCTGAATTTATCTCCCTCTTTCTGTCTGCCAGTCTCTCTCAACCTTACGTTTCACTCTGCTGCCCTATCTGACTTCCTCCTTCTCAAACCACTGCCTTCACACTGTTGTATCCTGATCTATCTGACAATGAAACTGCATATGGATTTTCAGTATTGTATTACATGCATTTCCAGAACATTACATGCATTTGCAGAGCAGCTTGCCCTTATATAATAATTAAAAACATTCAAGTGCTGTATATTCGCAAGTCTAACTAGATGTGATATGGTTCTCATTATGCACAACCGATATAGATTTAAGATATTCTTCAGACTGTGCACAAAATGCAATACATGCCAGTGGATGACACATCCTTGCAGGAATTCCATTCATTGCTGTCTGTGGAGATCACTTAGACAGGAATTTACAGGCCAACTCCGAGCTAGTTTGCCCCAAAGCGGCGAGAGGATATGTTCAGTTTGTAAGTAAACTTGCCTGCCAGCTTGACTATTCATACGCGGCAGAGCAAACAACTTATTCCAATGAGAGAACACAGAGGCTGCTCTCCTCCAACAGGATCCTCTCTCATTCGGGTCAGCCCATGCATGACAGAAATCCGAGTGGTCGTTTGAATACGGCAAATTAATGTCTCATCAATCAGAGGAGTGCAGGTCGCACTCGGCCACCATCTGACCGGCCCTTTCTCCACTGCAATCACCACAAGCAAAAGCCAATTAGGAAACATGCCTGTTAGTCTAATTATGCCATGAGGGAGAGCTCTGACATATACAGGCCTATTACAATCTAAAATTTCACTGGCCCACTGTCACATTTTAGAATTACTGCCAGTCACAAAAATCTATAGCTGTATGCCTGCTCTGATCCAGGCTTCTGATCGGTGCAATCACAATTTTGCACGTGGAGGAAATACGTTTAATTGGCAGTACAGTTTTCATTAAGTTACAATCAAAATGTAATGCATGCTGATTCAAATTATGCATGTGCTCTCCTTATGTGAAATATCACATGAATTCCCATCCCTATATCACATTTTGTGTCAGTTCATTATATTTTATAGACATAAGCGGCCTCTGAAGGGACTTCTAGGGGCCTTCTTCCGAGGCGGGTGACACACCCTCTACAGCCTGAACACACAAGAGCCAACGGCACTCAAGTCTTGAGCCCTGTCCAAAATTACACAGCAAAGGCGAGGTCATTTCTTCTATTCCTTGCATTTCTGTCCATTCTCACATTCATTATTCACTCAGTGACCTGTCTATTATTCCCAACACGTGCCTCAGCCCTAATTTGGACAAATGAATTCAAGACTTGCATTACTTGTCCCACGTCACAGCCTGCCCCTCTCAGGATTCAGAACTAACTACTCCCTAACTATTTGTCTTAAAAGGCCAAAAACAACTGGGCAAATAATTAAATATATACAAGCAAAGGTTTCCCGTTTCCCTCCAGAGCCCAAAGGAGATTGAGTGTTGCGTTTCCAAATGGGCGAATGTGATACGGTATGTGCGCAGAGTAATGACAATACTACCGCTCGTGTGGCATGAAATATTAACAGAGGAACAAGTTAGGTTGTGGCTGTAAAATGCAGTAAGCAGGCTTATAGTGTCTGTCTTTCATCCAGGACACATGCAAGGGTTGAAAATACAGACAATTTAATTATGAGGCGTTCGCAAGATGCCATTGATCAACAGATTTGCCAGCGCTCATCACTGATAGGACATGTACTTGTACAAAAGTTTTTGAAAACTTTAAGCTACTGGCTAAACTGTCATGAGTGACAGATCTGCACAGAAAACCACTCTACAACCCAGGCTGTCGGTCTTGCGGGCCTACTTATAAAAAACTGTCCTGCGCAAAATTTTGATTTTACGCAAAATTGCGCCTTTACGCGCGGCCTTGGTACCCACTGAATAAACCATATTGTGCTCAAATACTCGGCCACAGTAACTTCAATTTTTGATAGGCTATTTGTAATTAATCACTAACTTGACAGCTGATACACTTTGATACTAAAATATCAAATATCTTTCCGAAGGAGAGTATATAGCAATTAAATAATGGTAAAACTGGCAACCTTTAGGTGTATAATAGTTGCCAATTAGTCTCAAATACACGTATAAGGTTTTATCAAAGTGCAACGTGAGCTTAAAAAGTTCTGAGAGACGGAGTCACTGAAACCGTCCTGCAGTCAGACCGTAGCTAAGTTTCATGAGTTGGCTCTACCAAGAGTACATCGAAACGTGGCATAAACGATGAGCTATAATAAAGTTTATACGGAGGATAAACCCACATGAAACTAGAAAGACACATGTAACTCACCGTATAACGTCTACAGGACAAGAGAAGCGTACAAATGTGCCCAAATTTGAGTTTCTGCCCTCTTCTCCGCCTTTCTACGCTGCTTTGAGACCAGAGAACTTGCCAAACTAGTAGGACTGCAGAATCTCTTCCGTGATTGTTTTTTTCTTAAAACTTTTCCCCCTGACAAGTCAAAGGGCGTGTACCTGGAGTGAGAAGAAGGATTGGGAATGTGGAGGGGCGCAGCAACAGCGTTTAGGAAAGAGAGTAAAACTGTAGCAAAATCTTTTTTTTTTTTTTTAAACATGTTTTTTTGTTGGTTATTATCTTTGGCTTATGGTCCAAATGGTTCACGTCATGTTTACGGCCAACTATCCAAACTTGTGGTCTGAGGCAGATTTATAGCGAGGGGAGAGGGGACAGGACGGGTGGGATTACTTTATCTGCTAAAGACTCAACCAGTTTTTAAAGTATTTCACTTATTGGAAAGCACACATGAATTCTTTATGGGTGGAAACCCTGCGACTTTCAGATCCCACAAAAATTCATTTTACATCAAGGTTTATACCCACATGGAAAAAAGAGATAGTGAAAAAAAAATCTTCAGTGCAATATTAAAAAAAATAATAAAATAAAGAATGCCAGTTTGTGGGGGGAACAGTGAGATACAGCAGCTTTCTCAGACTCTAGACTGGACCTTCAAGTCTTCACATTAAAGTTGTTTAAATCCTTCCAAAGATGAAATGTCATAACTGGTGCTTGGTGGATAATCGAGATAAAAAACGCCTCCACCGTTAGATTACCTGGGAAGGCTTTTTGGATCAGCAGCATTAGGGACTTGCCTGTGTGTGCAGGTACACACACACACACACACACACACACACACACACACACACACACAGACCCATTACTACACTGTTTGGTACCATTCTCTGTCGACTGTTGACTCATTGTCAGGGGGCCACACCCAGAGTGGCACCTTTCTGTGTTTAATTTGGTTTCAAAGTTCACATTGACTTACCTGCAAAAAGAAGACTTTTCATTTAAAAGCCCCCCCTTCCTCCCCACTCACAAAAATTAATTGTAGGCTATAAAACAGCTGGTAACTATTCGGCACACATAACTCTGTCTAGACAACAGAAATTAGGACAGTAGTGACCATAATTCTAAGAATACACCAAGCAAACAAGCACAAAGTAATTAAACTACAAAGTGCCAACCCATGCATAAACAATAAGTCCTCCCAAGCACAATGAGTTGCATTTGGTCAACAGCTCTACCTATCCCCATTACATGTACTGCTCAGGCCACCCTGACAGACGGTGCAGACCAGGCTGTACCAATGCATTACCGCAGCTAAACGCCTGGTCAGGCAGCTTTGTATAGGCATTACGAAGCCCTATGGAACAAGATATGGTCTGGATGGTGTAGTTGTAGGAGCAGTAATGCATATAGAATTACAGGCCAATTGTGCTACTAAATCTAGGCTGTATTACGCTGCTGCTCAGATGTGGGTGGCTGGTTGTCATATAATGTAGTCAATGAACGACAGGCAACAAAGGACAGGAGAGTTAAAGACAATGCAGCTTTTAATTCCGACATACTTCCATTCAACAAATGGTTAACTAAAGAGTTACACATGTGGCACTGACACAGATAAAAGAAATAAATTGCCCCTGAGGTAACAGTTGGGTTGCTGAATTCAGTTCGATGGTATTGCACAATCTGCAGAAAGCCACAGCTTGACAGAGGAGGCAGACTTCCACACTGCCTCAAAAACCTCCCTGCTTGGCCGCCAGTTTCCCAATCAGCTGCCAGAACTCAAGGAAAGTCAGCTCGCCGTCGTTGTTTTCATCCAATGAGCCCATGAGAGTGTCGATGGCTGCGGGGTCGCTGGCATTCTGCAGGCAATCACAAAGAAGAGGGCCTGATATATATGCAAGCCCATTCTGGTTTCCAGCACGGGCTGCTTTGCAAGACTGCCCTGCCATCTAATGGCTGAGCAAAGCACCAACTACAACTGAAATACATACTGCTTTACAGTCACACAAAACAGTACCTGCATGCTTAATTAAACTCTTCAAAAGTATATATTTACTTAGGGGTGCAGCTGAGATTAAGTTCAAGTCAAAATGTCTTGAAATTTCATAATCACTGGTACAGTGTCAAAGGGCTTTACAGGCCCACAGTCTACAGAAAACACAAATGACACCCCCTGGGCAAGAAAAAAAACTCTCTCTCTCTCTCTCAAAAAAAAAAAAAATATATATATATATAAATAAACCATGCAATTGATGAAAAAATGTGAGAAAGTTTGATGGGTGCAAAGTAGTTAATTATTTTTAGATGGATATTTTCATATTTGCAATTTGGTGGACTTCTATCCCACTTGACTGAACCATGGGCAGCCCCAACTGGAAAACTCTGGCATTACCGGTGCCTTGTTCTCCCTGTTGAGTTACACAGGACTAAGTCTGTCATATCATGTTCAACTTAGAGCCACTGAACTGTTAATATAAGTGGGAGAAGGGATGATCTTGACAATAAAGCCCCCACAGAAACCACTAAGACTCTCAGCTGTCTGATGTCTGAATCACACTACAGTCACATCTTGAGCATGTAGACCACAATATGTTCTCTACAGTAAGATATCCCAAGATGTTCAAGATGCATGAGAAATGGGTAGAAATCATCTGTGTAAGTGGCCAAAGCCAACTTCTGAGATTTACCTGGACAAAGTTGGCCAGCTGAGCGGTCACCAGCTTGTGGAACTCATCTTTGCTCAGGGTGCTGCTGGAGCCGTCCTTCCCGGCGTACGTCTTGAACTGAGAGGTAAGGGTGTTGATGGCAGCCTCCATTGTGGTTTTCGTTGAGTGCAGAGATGCTACCTGGAAAAAATAAATGAAGAGAGGCATGAATCGGTGAAGAGAGCAGGATGTATCATCCCAGGTATAAGAGTGCGGAGGCTGCAGCGTCTCACCTGTTGAGTTCGGTGCTTGTTGCAGCAGATACAGAGAGGCTTTGACCTCCTCACCTGCCTTAATATAGCCCGTCCATCTCCATGCATGATGCAGACATCAGCGGAAAACACTGACCCTCGTTTCCCCTATCCAGCAGGGTTTTCTTATCTCAGCCTTATTTCCACAAGACTGAAAACACATGGCATATGGGTGCACATATGCACCTATACGTACACACACACACACACACACACACTGCCATTTTGTCCTACAGAGAGCAACGTTGCATTGATGACGGGGCAAAAATTCATTTAATTTACTGTGTTTGCAGAACAAGGGACTTACAGATAGGATCTCGGTCAGGCCCTTCTAATCAAGTGGCTGAATCAGGCATGACTAAGCAGTAACTGGTTCATACACAACATTTCTCCAACAATAAGCCATTTGAAAAAGTGTCTTATTTGTGCAGTCTCCAGTATAATTCTGTTAAATTACGTAATAATGCAAATCTCTGTGATTACTGTTTCCTCAGGCAAACTGCAGTGATGGTGTCATAATGTTCATTGAGAAAACTTGTATCACCGCCTATGGAAACTGTGTGTGTGTGTATGTGTGTGTGTGAAATATCTGTAGTGAGATTTCAGTGTTAAAGAACTGATGGGTTTAAAGCAGGTTTAGGATTATGAAAGATGAAGTTGCTAATCTGTGCCACCGTTTCTCCATTCTGTCCCCTTTTCTGACTTTATTTACAGTTTCCAACCTCTGATCTCAAATGTTAAATACATAAAATCTCCCTCCATGTAAGTGCACTGAAATGCTTTGGCTTCGTCCTTCCGATGTGACTCGCCTGTGGAATTTAAAGAACGACGCGCTCTCTCCCTCTGCAGCTTCAAAGTGTCACACTGTCTTCAATCATCGGTCACATTCCTGCTCATCAGTGTGATGAGGACTGACTGCCACACTGGTTGGTTCACTCGCCAGGGAGCGGGCTGTGCGTGGGCTCATACAGTATCTGTGAATGTGCAAGCTCCGGCTCATACTGTTTCATCACCGCTTCAATATTTTGCCTTGGCATCGTGACTGTGACAATGGATGCCTTGTCATGCCGACACCTCCAGAGCCAGTGAGTCATGCACTACAGTTCATGCTCGGTGAGTGAGGCTGGGAGCCGGAAATTTTTCAGCAACCAGGCCTCATACTTCCCATTTGACACAGATTAGAAATGCTCTGCACAAATTTGTTTTTCTAAATGGAATCAGAGCATTTAAAGTTTTTCCCACCCACAGAGAAATGTAGCAAACCAGGCATCCCACTGCATAAATCAGTCATTTTAATACTTTTTGATAAAGGTAGACATATTCACATCTTCTGTGGTGAAAACTTTATTGAACTTAACACTGGCTTGCTAAGAGAAAACGATGATAGGAAAAGTAAGAAATATTCCAAATGTACCCATACATTTGTCCAAGAATCAATTACATGCACATCTGAGACAGTTCCTAAATTATCAGTAAGCACAAAGCCCTTCAGTTGACCCAAAAAGAAAAAAAAAATACTTCTAAAACACTGATTCAACTCTTAGAAATGTGTTTCATGACAGGATTCATTTGGTTACTTCCCCCCCGATTCCTTTGGCCTAAATATTTGCAGTTTCCAAACAAAAAAAAGTTGTTCTTCTGTACATACAGCAGAGAAGACAAAGTTTAACAATAATCAGTTGGACACTTTATTTGTAAACCCTCTTTTACATTCACTCTCTGCCCTAAAAATAGCAGTAAACTTGCAAGTAATCTAGTGTGAATTAAGCTTGCAAAAACAAATTAATTCAACATTTCAAACACCTTTTGTCCAATCGAACATAATTTTTCATAACAAAGGCACATAAGCAGTAGCTGGCAAAATAAGCCAAAATAACTAATACCTTCATCAACATTTTCACATTCAATATATATGGGGTCTGGGACATGTAGTCTGTAATTATTTTTATAGTTAAAAAACAGAAAAAAAAAGAAAAAAAACGTAGCAGTGCACTGACAGAATGAAAAAAAAACTTGAAATGCCTCAAAGTTCAATCACTGAAACAACCGACAATAAAATTTTTTTTGTCACTTTCAACTTCATATCCATCTAAAGGGGGAGAAGCCTCGTGTTCAAATATGACTAAAAGCAAAAAAACAACTTTGAAATATAGAATTATGCCTCTATACCAACCATTGGAAAGCAATGTGGCTATAAATTATAGACTTTGTGCTTTTCTTCTTTTACCTTTAACCTGGCTCATTCATCATGAAATCTTAGGGGAGAACTAAAAAAAAAAAAAAAACCTTTAGCAGCTTCCTCAATTTTCCTCCTGGGATTAACTGTCTCTCAGACAAGAGCCGAATCACTAATCACTAATCTGTGCGTATGTCAGTTTATATGACACTGTCACCCAGAGCGTTTTGACCTTAAGCAGCTTACAGAATCAACCTGCCTACATACTGCAGTGAGAGAAAAAAAATCATGGCTCTGTAGTGAATCTCAAGTAGCTGAATAAACAAAATCTATTAAATGAAGCACTATTTGGTTCAAGAGAGAGAGATTACTGTACCTCACTTAACTCTACTTAATGCTTCCATCGTTCTGGGATACCCAGTAATGTATATCACGTGTTGGAGGTCCCCATGGCTACATACAAAACAATATTCCCAAGCACTAGTGGTCTAGAAAAACATACTTGTAGTGAGAAGTGAGAATTAATCCTGCTAGGTAAATGTATGTGTTAGACAAAGTGCCAAAGTGATTTAGCAGTCATCAATTCAACTATGGCTATCAGTTTGTCCTATTGCTTTTTTTTTTTTTTTTTTTGGAGCAGCATGGATGTGAGCAAACTCGTTCCTGGCTGTTCTGCACTTTTCTGTTAACTGTCAGTTGCAGGAGTCAGAAAGGTGAAACACCAGTCAAATATAGAAACCAAACGCTACAGGCTCTCAAACAGCACTCAATGTGTGTTGCCCTAATCTAATGAAGAACTGCTGACAGGGAACTGGTTCGACCTGATCCAGATCCACTGATAGACCTGGGATCAGATCCTCTGGGATTAGAGAGTCTCACCAGACCTGGGGCAAGTGGTATTTGCAAATCATTCTTAGTATTTGTTGTAACCTGCTCAAGGTAGCAGAAGGTAGTTTTGCAACATACTACAAAAAAAAACTAGGCGTGCCACAAGGTGCACAAAGAGTAAGTCCATTTAATGTACATTTACGTCACTGACAACTTGCCTGGTACCATATGAACTGTCCTGATGCAGTAAACCCCATTGCACTAAAGGGTTAAATCCTAATTATTTGCAAATACGACTTGAATCAGGTCTTTTGACTCTATGTTGTCGACTCCCTGTTTTGTTCTCTTCGTGATCTGAACATTATCCGAGTCTGAATTTACATTATGAACCGCAACATGCAATAGGTGGAGAAAATACTATACTATATTGCAGAGGCAAACCCACACAACACGTTACTGCAAGACTTTGCATTAGGAGACATGACCTGACAGAGGTAGGTAACAACAACTAAGTCCCAAAAAGACAAGTACAATTCTAGCTTATAATTAAAGACTTGGAAGGACATGTTTACGAGAGGCACAACCACTCTGTACCAGAAGTGTTTTCTACTACAATTACAGCTCTTTAGAGGAGAGGGTAGGCAAGAAAATGTCCTATGAAACCACCACGTGTGCTGTATCTTGTTGTTTTATTCAGCTTCTTTCCTGTCTTTGTCTCTGTTTAGGCAGTGGCGGAAAACTTCCACAGGGCCTCTCGCTCAAACTCCTCCATCTCCTCCTCGAGGGCGTCGTCGTCGTCGCCCCCCTGGCCCCCGTCCTCCAAAACATCCGCCATGTCCTCCAGAATGTCCGCCACGTCCTCGGCAAAGTCGCTGAAGAGCACCCTGTCGTGGACGAACACGCCGCCCTCGAAGAAGTCCGCCGTCAGCTTCCGGATGGCGTCCCTGCTCTCGGCCGGGGACCCCTCCAGCTTGCTCAGGTAGCCCTCCAGCAGCTCCTCGAACTCGGGGAGCTCGACCGGGTAGAGCCCCTCCTTGCCGGCACAGGCCTCGGCGCTGCTGCAGCCCACCTGCGGGCGGAAGTTGCGTCTGAGCTTCTCCTCCTGCTGCCTCCAGAAGGTGTCGTGGTCGAACTGACGGGGCGGCTGGCGGTGATGCTGGTGCTGATGGTGGTGGCCGTGGTCGTGGGGGCTCTTGGCGGGCCGGCTGTGCCACGG
>OMLF01020932.1:0-19591 GCA_900302615.1 Holocentrus rufus | reverse complement strand
TGGTGTTTCCTCCACGCCTCCTTGTGCGAGTTTTGCTTGTGCGACCTCCAGTCCTTCTCCCTCCTCTCCCGTTCCTCCTTCTCCTTCCACCCTCCCTCTTTGCTGTGCTTCCACTCTTTCTCCCCTTTCCACTCCTTCTTCTCCTCCTTCTTCCAGTGGTCCCGTGCGTTCTCTTTGCCCCTGTTCCCGTTCCACTTGGACTCCCACGGCTTCTTCTTCCCCAGCCTCTCCACCTGGTCGGAGAGCTTCTTCTGGATCTCCTCCAGGTTGTCCCTCACACCTTTCCTTTTCCCCCCGTCCCTCTTCATCCCCTCCAGTCTCTTCTTGCTCTCCTCCAGAAGGACCTTCTGTCTCTGGAGCTCCTCCTTCAGCCTGCCTCCCTCACCATCGCCGGTTTCCTTCCTCCTCTCGCGCCCAGATGTGCTCTGCTTGCTCTCCCCATGTTTGCCAGCAGGGCGGGGGTCTGAGCTCCCAGCAGACGTGGGCACGTCCTGATTAACTGTGGAGGAAACATCGCATCAGTACTGTAATAAGCTTTGGCATTAAATTATATCAGAAAAGTCAGTCATTTCTGGCTTTGACAAAGATGATATGAAAATTTCAAATCCTCAAACTCTTGGTACAGCAAAATCAAGTCTCGACTCTCCATCTTTATGCATTTTCCCTGCTAAATAAACAATTTCCAGAAAACACGCAGGCAACTGTGTGTGACTGCCCGCCTCCGACTTGTTCACTGGCCAGGTGTCCTACTCACTCATTGACTAGACAGTCTCTTTTGAGTCAGTCAGTGTAGTGACTGAGGTGTGACTCACGTACTGAACATACAAAAGGATAATGACTTCGATTATTTATGCTCCATCAAGAGTCTGAGAATTTGGAAATGGCGTTTTCACATCCTTGCAGCTTTTTGGAACCTTTGTTCTCTGTGGAGCATGTTATTAAAACTTTTTTTTTGGTCAAATATTCAAGATAACTCAGGGTGAATAAATAATAGAGAACATATGGTTTTGGGGTGAAGTATTCCTTTAATTCGTGTGAAACCGTACGTTAGATTCGCATTATAATTTCAATAAATATTAAATGAAAACAATATGGAGGGGCGCAGATTTTATTCTATAATAAATGAATCCATTCGCTGTGCGACTGACACATCGTACCTGTGAGCTGGCTCAGCTCTGTCACTCTGGCCCTCAGACTCTCCAGCTCTTCCCTCAGGCCAGGCAGAGAAGCCAGCTCCTCTTTCATCTTCACATTTTCTTTTTCCAGGGTTTCTTTGCCCTTATCGTCGCCCTTCGCTGCTGCTGCCTTCAGAGCCGAATCCAGTTCTTCTTTCTGCGACTGAGAAATAAAGAAATAAAGAGGATAAGTGGAATTGCTTCACAGATTGAGGTGAGATACAGGTGCTGCAACAGGCAGTAACTGTCACGGTTTATTCAAAATGTGTCTTCATATCATAAAGAATATGAAAACCATCAAGACAGGGTGAAACAATTTCTATGAGCGATATGATTTGTAGACTGACCTTAAGCTGTGCTTCTAGTTGAGAGATTTGATGGTTTTCCTGTGCCAGTTTATCCAATAGCTCTTTCATATCCTGTGGATCACTACTAAGCCAGTCCTGTTCAATAAATTGAAAATCATTGGCAAATGAACAATTCAAAAATTGTAATGTTCCATCATTTGAAATATCACTAGGCATTTCCTCTTGAAAGTTAAAAGTTTTCCCTACATATGAACAGAAAGATGATGTCAGAAGAAGCGACAGACCTGGTTCTGGTCTCCATCACTCAGTTCAGAAGAGTCAAAGTCATCTGTCGAGCAAGAAAACAACAGTTGTTTCTCATATATGTCTCACAACAGACAGTTTATGTATCACATGGCTGCCAAGCTCTCTTACAACAGCAAAGGATGCTTTTGTTATGAAATACATCACTTGTTATTTTATGAGCTCTGGCGCAATGTGAGCACTATGGAGAAATCATTTGGCTAGACAGACTGTTAATACTCATTCCAGAAAAATCTAAAGTATAATATTCTTTGCCTAACCAAACAACTTCCCTGTTATGGGTTACTGTATCAGCAACATGGGAACCTTAAATGTGCCTTAAAAGTCCTGCCAAACAAATAATAAAGAGCAGTGTTCTACTGTCCAGGAAGCATGTTATATGCCGACCTTTTTCTGCTGCCAGTGCATGAAGAGTCAGACCAGATTAGCACTTGGCCAAGCTAGTGAGGGTTAGCCAGCTAATGCAGAAGCTTTAATTGCTATCTAACCTTTAGCACTGGACATACCATTATCCAGGTCATAGAAGACACCTGTTGACATAGTAGAGCTTTGTCAACAAAATCTGAAAGCATACTTCTTCAACTAAGAACTGACAAAAGCCTCAGTATACTTTATAATAACCATGTATTGTAATGGAATAAGGAAATGCACAGTGTTTTATTTTCAAGTACTTCATAAAATTTTGTGCCACAAAGTGACCTACTGCTGTCTACCAAATGACCTCTGATACAACAGCTTTAGAGGTGAGCGTGCACTAATTCTGATGCTTCCTAAAAGATGATACGCAGTTGACACATGCATTCAACAAAACAAAAGACATATAATCAATAATAAAATCTATAATAACTAAGATGATGAGAGCTTTTTCTTTAATCTTACTGAACAAAAAGAAATGTTTACTGTGAGCAAGTGGAGCGCCTCTTATCTGGACATGAAAACCAGAAGCAGAATTTGAGGCAGATGGGGAAGATTAGTTTTACAGCCGGCTGAACTCACCTGCGAAGAAAAGGGAACCTAAGCAGAGCAGCACCAGAGCGCCTACAATGCACTTGTTCAAAGAGAACCCCTGCTTTTCCTCCTTTTTCTCTGCCAGCTTGAATTCCACTTCCTCTTCCTCGTCCTCCTCGTCCGACGTTCTTGGTCTTGGTGCCTCGAAGGACGCCACGTGCCGCCTTCTCAGTCCGTCATCGTCGCTGCTCGTACCGCCAAAGTCAAAGCTACCGGATGGCTCTAAGGGAGATGAAAATGAAAAAAAAAAAAAAAAAAAAGAAATAGCAGAATAGCAGAAATCAAAGTGTAATCCAGTTTAATTATGTGTTTGTGCAAAAGCAATGATAATTCTGTGCCTAAACGTGTTCGGCTGTAACCTCACATCCACCAAAAGAAATCATCACATTGAGTTATATTGCTACAAGCTGCCAGAGCCGCACCTATCTCCATTGATCTAAAGTGGCTGAGAGCAGTGGGATCTGATATGCGTAGTCAATAAATCATCAAGTGGCAACCTGTGCAACATAAAATACCAAAAGCAAGATAACAAAAAACACAAAAACAACTCTTGCAAAAAAACAAAAACAAAAAAACAACATAAAAAATAAATAAATAAATAAAACAGTATGTAAGAAAATGCTGGCAAAAAGTCAGAGCATCTCACGAGAGGCATTTTCTTTCGAAATGAGATCAGCAGTAATTTCATGCATGAGGGTTTCTCACTTTCTCAACAGGCTTTGCGCCACCTCATCATACAACTGGATCATATTCCAGTTGCTAGCATGCTGCAGATAAGAAACATGCGAACCAATTCTTCTACCTAAGAATTTTTCATTTTCTGATTTGATTTTCTCAACACACACTAATTGCACAGGGTCAGTAAAGCACCGAAAGACCTGAGGTTTGCCACCCGAGCCTCAGAAATTATGTATAATTTGTATTGCCTACTCTTTTCTATTGTATTTGCCTATAATCTTCCTCTCTGGTAATTACAGTAGTAGGATCAGTAGTAGTAGTTGTCTATCATTATCATTATATTTCCCCTCTGAATAATCCGGTACCTTCTTCCCTCTCAACGGGTGTCACTTCCTCAAGCAACTCTGTCTCCTCCTCTTCCACCATGTACGGCTCCCCCGCTGCCTCTGCTGTGCCGACAGTGTCCGGCAGAGGACTGTCACGGATGGGGCTGCCCGCCACCGGACTCGGGGGTACGGAACTCTCCGGGGAGGGGCTGATGTCGGCTTCTGCGTGAGAGGGGGGATCACTGGCCGAAAGGGTCTCTGCGGCGAGGCTGACCTCCGTCTCGGCAGCGAGGGCGGGACTCGCAACGGCAGGGCTCCCAGGAACGGGCCCGATATCGGCAGGCGTGTCCAGCGCTGGTTCTGGAGAGGCGGGGATGTCGGGGATTGATTCAGGCTCAGGCTCAGCTGGCGGGACCTCAGTGACGGGAATGTCGAACGGAGCCCCCATGCTGATGTTGGTGACAAAGGGCATGGCGCCGAGGTGCTCGTTGTCGCCGGGGGAGCTTGTCACGATGTCGTGGATGACTGGAGGCTGACTCTCTTGGTCGGGGTCTGCGGGGACGAGGAGGCTGGGTGGAAGTGGGCTGGACCGGGTTGGACTGGAGGGGATGGGGCCTTCGCTGGCCTCTGGAGAAGTCTCTTGACACACCTAAAAATACAGACATTAAAGGAAAAATTCACCCTCAGATGCTCTTACACTGTTCAATCATGAATCTGTGATGTTCAATGCATTCTATGACTTATTTATTGATGACGTGTAATTTAGTTTTTTGGTGTACCTGCTTTTCCCCAACCTGTCACATGCAAATCTACGACTGCATTTCCAAGAATGACTTTTGACAATCTCCAGAAAATGGGCGTGAACTTGTTGCATTCCACTGTTGGTTATATATTAGTAGCACAGTGAGAGCGATAGAGTGAGAGTTTCTCCAGCTGGCTGTACACCTTAGGCAAACTGCAACATGCCTTGTGGTTGCAATAAATCACGGCCTGTTAAGGCTGCGGTCAAATAATTTTTTCCTTTAATTATATCATTGTTTGTGGCTCTTCATTGCTGTGGCTTTTTAAAAAAAAACACACATAGAAACAACAGCACGTGTGGTTAATTTTAGCCTTGACTGGATTATCATGCAAATCATCCTGTACTGACCTGGTGGCCTTCTTCAGACAGGATAGTTTCTACTGGAATTTCGCTTGGCTTCATCTCCACAGCGGCCCCTGGAATGACATGCACACAACGTCAAAGTCAAGCAGCTGCTCAAAACTATAACTGGAAATAACAGTGACGTTTTAAAAGCGGTATCATCAGTCATTTTACATATAACTTATTTATCCATATCATAGAGCAGATGTTGTAGCTGTGGATGCTCAAGGGAAAAGGGGAATCATGGCGTTGATGATAACAAGATAATAACATGGAGGTTCTTCATGCTGCAGCACTCTTTACTATTCAGTACCTGCCACTTCTTCAGACAGACTGGGGACGTCGCCCAGGCTCTCGGTGCCATCGTCCACCGGGCCGACGTTCTCAACAGCAGCTTCCTGTGGAGCAGAGAGACCCGGGGAGATCAGGTTTACTAGCAGCTGAGCCAGGAGCTCCTTCATTCACTATAACCTTCAGAGGACTCTCATTGGTGCCATTCACCTTGACATTTACAACACAGCTTGCAAATATGAAGGGACACATGCACACAAACACTCATACACCAGTGGGAACACATGAATAGACAGACCAATATAGATATAGTTGAATCAAACAAATATATACATAAACACACAGACTTAATGTACAAAACATTATAGACATCTTTCTAATGTTACTGCATTTTTCACAAATCCATCTGAGTTTTCTCAAAGAAAAAACTCTCTCTTTCTCTCTCTCTCTCTCTCTCTCTATTTTGCTTCTCTCCATCTTCTCCTTTGTGACTGGTAGGTTTAATCAAGGAGATCAATAAGCGATAATGACACTTTTTAAACATTTATATTGTACTGTGTAAAACAAGTGTAAATGTTGAAAATGAAGCCACATGTTTTGCACCCAAACTGGATAACAGGGTAAGCTGTAACACAAATATTCACCATCATTTAAATAGTTTAATCCTCATGGGAAGCACAGGGTTGCAAGTACACCATGCCAGTTTTAAACTGAACCTGTAGTCATGAAGCAGGAATCCAACTATTTACAGATCATTAAAATAAAATTAAAATCCCCTGTTTATGTAATGTTTGTGAGGTATGACTTTTGCCCTTGCAAAATTGGTTTCTTGCTAATGTCAGGCTAAACAATGTAGAAATTAAGCTTATTCTCCAGTTGTAATGCCAAAAATGGAAATGCAATGCAAAATGGAAACAATTTAGACAAAGTATCTGTGCTTACACGGCCTCAGGCCGGGTTTCCTCTCTTACCTCAGGGGAGAGGAGGGTCCAGCTGCTGGTTGAGGAGCCGCTGCTGCCTGTGCTGTTGCTGTTGTCAGACATCGCCCCCTTCAGGCTCAGCTAAGAACAGCACCGGACAGATTCAGCTTTATTTTCTGCAGACGACGACAGAAATAACATCTCTTCATTGAACAGGCCTTGGTGCATGCCTTGTGGGAGTTAATAGCCTTGTCTGGCAATGAAACATAAACATAATTGTCATCTAGGTAGTAGTATAACTGTTTGACGACGCTGTTGTGTATATAGCCTGCTAGCCAAAATGCACAACATGCAAATACTATCACAAAAAGACAAGCCACACTTTATTTTCGACAATCTTCTACTGATTTATGTGTAAATAGTTGTGTGCATGGAGATTATGAAGCTGCACAGTTTGGAACAATTCATTGCACACACGGGATAAAGATTGTTGTTGCCACAAGTTATATAACGGTGTGGTGGCATCCATAATATACCGCAGCGTAGTGAAACAAAGGCTTCACAGTTAGACGCAGAAATCTCTAGGTAAGCTTCATCATCAGTGCCATTTCCAGTCCACCATTCATTCAGACCCGTCCACTAAATCTGTGTGTGCCAGTCAAATGACCAAAAATGGTCAAACCCAGACATAAACTGTCAATTAATCCACGTACGAGCAAAGAGAGATTTATACTCACTTGTCGAACCGACTCTATGCGCTAAGTTTCTTTGTGCACGTACAGGAACCAGAATTAAAGGGCTAGGGTTGTTGTAGCAACCAATTTCAATGTCCACTCATGATGGTAAACAAAGAATGGTCGCTGAATATTCCCACACTCCCACTGACTCTTCCGCGTTCTCCAGCCCCAGGATAAGACCGCGTGTAAAACACCTGTTCCGCTCAAACAAATAAAAAACAAATTCGATTTTTTTTCTTTACCTTATTTGCTGACACCTCAATCCCTTTCGATTTTTTGCTTCAATGCGTTTTTTTGAACGCACAACGTTCTTCCCGTGAACTTGGGAACTTTGGGAATTCCAAGCTGCGTCACACCAACCGTGGCGCGTCTTCGCCAATAGAATTTCGGCAGAGGCTACTTTGCGACCGCCCTAAATCAATGCCGAACCAATTGGAGTGTAGTGTCGTGTCAGGAAAAACGACGCATATCTTCGCTTGATTGACGCTCGCAGGTGGAAGTGGCAGGTGATGAATATAGACCTTTCTTTTTTCAAAAAACTTCACGGGTGAACCTAACACTGAAGATGCATTTGCGCACATATATACTGAAGGGAGAGGCTACCATGACCAGCCGTGCACTGACACGTCTGCAGAGCTATATTTGACTGGGGACTTACCGGAGTGGACAACCCCCTCAATCTTGTTGCCTGACTGTGGCCGATCATTTCATCATCTGATCCCATCTCCTCTATTATTAGAGTCGACTAAATCTATTGTCTTTGATAGGCACCGCCGACTCTTATGGACAAACAAGAATCTCTACAAATATTTGAAAATACAGCAAACTTAAATTATATAGTTCCACTTTCAGACATGGGTTTTAATCTATTTTATGTAAATATTTCCTTTGAGAAGCCTCTATTCAATCTTTTTGTCGAGTCATTACTAAACACATATTGTGTCTAATGTTAATATTTGATTTAACATATGTTGTTTAATAATTAGCCTCAGTTTATTTGCTTTAAAGAGAGCACGTGCAGGCTACAGGGGGTGGGGGGTTGACATAAGTGCACACATACTGACTGTTTAAGTTGTAAAGTTTTCACTGTTGTGGTCGTGGCCAAGGATGGTGTTGTATTCAGACTATACGGCATGGTAATTGAATGGTAGTACATTAAGCTATATAAAACAACGTCTCATTAACAACGTTTCTGACGATAAAGCTTAGTTTTATTTACAATAGTGCTTATTTCCTTGGGGAATTTGCAGCAACTGCAAGTCATAGTTACCCATTTTTTTTATTTTCCAGTTTGTAACTCCCTCATGTCCTCGTGTATGCTTGTGTAATTTGTGTCATAGTATATAAAAGAGGCTTTGTATTTATATATATTAGCTCTATTGTCAAAACATGTGGGCCATGTGTTACATAATGACACATTAAAGTGTGTCAAGTTCAGCTCTGGCTCAAACAACACAATACAGAACGTTTTCTTCTAATTTGCTGGCCAATCAGGAGACCACACCGGATCATACGATAATTTCCTGCGACTGAAATACCGACCAATGGCGAGGAAGCTGTATGGATCGATTGACCAATAGGAGGTGACGAGGGATTTTTAAACGGTGGAAGGCGGGCTTAGGCACATTCGAGAGGGAAACAAAGACGAAGCAAACACGCCACAAGGCAGCTCTGGCAGCGCAATTATTATTAGTTACCCGTACAGATATCTGAACAATCATTTAAGGTAAGCACTATAGGTCTTTACCAGTACCGCACAAGATGAAATGAGTGACACATAACTTTGGTGTTCGTAAAGTAAATTGCACTTTATACTGCTTCGGCTAACCTAGCAAGCTAACTGAAAGTTGCTGTCGTGTTTTCCCTTTTTCAAAATAAATATTTGATGTGAGTTGAATGTCAGTTAACCCTAAACCCTTTCCAGCAGATTTTCATCATGTCCCAGAAACAGATCTACTATTCTGACAAATATGATGACGAGAAATACGAGTACAGGTGGGCAACGTTATGACTTAACTTATGTGCTATTTAATTATCTGGGAACTAATTATCTACTGTGCAACAGTGTCATCCAAAAACTATTAACTTTCCGACGTTGCATTGTGGATACGTATTTTGACAGCTATCTTTTTCGCACGATGCCCCCATGACCCACTTATTTAACGTCAGTCTCCTCCTGTCATCATGGAATTTCCTTCAGGCACGTCATGTTGCCCAAGGACCTCGCTAAACGTGTGCCCAAGACCCATCTGATGTCCGAGACCGAGTGGAGAAACCTGGGAGTCCAGCAAAGCCAAGGATGGGTGCATTACATGATCCATCAACCAGGTAACTAGCTGCTGCCCCTGAGAAGCATGCTAGGCATAGAGTTGTATAATGGCCATTGCTTTTTTTCTGTATGATTACAGTTGATCAAAAAACATCCCACCAGTAAACAAAGATGTCATATTTAACTTTTTGTATTAAAAATCTTTCTTTATGGATGGCAACTTGCCCCTTTATTCTTGGCAGAAGTGCTGTGATTGTGCCACCAAAGTCTATTGTTAAATGTAGGCATTACATTAGAGATGGTTATATTCAGGCAAATGTTCAACCTAGTTTTAGGTTAAGGATCTTGGAGGGACTTGCCGGAAATACAAGTGGGAGGAAAAATAATAAAAATTCATCCTGCATAGATATACGTGGCACACAGTAGCTGTAAATGTATTTGAGATACACTTAAAAAAAATTTTTTAGATTAACTCTGGGTTGTCCAACGTGTGTCATGGAGGACTGAGTGTATGCAGGTTTTCATTCCAAAGATTGCACCTGATGATTGCACTTCTGTGATTGAAAGTGTGTTAACCTTATCACCTGTTGCAGTGTTTTGGTTTGAATGGAAGTGTTCCTACATTGCATGCACGTTGACATCGGTCCTCCAGGGATTAATTTTTTGAAGTGCATAATTGCCTTTTTAAACACAATCTTGTCCAGTTTCCGAACAGCCTCTGCACTTACAAAGCGTACTTTGTATCACTAATGACATTTACTGACTAGCAGTGCCCACTCATTCCAGGTGAAAGCTCACATCTCTTCATAAAGGCTGTTTGAATGAGTGGATAATATTCACCACAAGTGTGTCCAAGAGTGAACTGTTTCAGTTCATGTAAACATAACTGCTTCTGTGCTTCTTTATTACATAATTAGTAAAATCTAAAGATTCTGTTTCCATGATCAGCTCAGTATGTGCACAGACTGTCCAAGGCAGAACTCTAAATGCTCACATCGTTATACACTGCTACGGCAACACTTTGACCCAGAAGTATAATTTGTCTTAAAATGGTCCTCAAATCAGGGCAGTTTAACAAAATGTACCTTAAACATTATTATACTGAATCATAGTGGGCTAGGACAGGTCATGAGTAGCACAGTTCTAAAACTGACAATTTCTTCTATTTGGATTTAATAAGTACCAGACAACGATCACCTTGTAATCCTGAATGATGTCATGTTTACTTAGAACAGATGTTGGACAGTGCCGTTACTGCCATTAGTCGAGCCCCCACAAAATCTTGATTGCTGTGGTTTTCAGGTGAAAGATGAGACACAAAGCCCATTTTAAAAACAATGCAAGTGACCATCTGACATGATGTTGAAACAGATACAGTTACACCTTCCTAAAGGTGGTACAGATTAGCAGTAGATCTGGTTTCTTGCTTGGATCAGAAATCTTTGACAGATTTAATGGCCAGAAGCATATGGGCAACGGGTGTCCAGACATGGTCCACACCCTCCATTCAAAAAAAAAAATGGATGGATGAGTTAAGGGGAGGGTAGTAGTTCCTATAGAGAATCAAAGTATCACATTATTTCCACTTGATTTACACATTCACAGACCAATCATGTCTCTGTTTTGCCCTCATACGCACCTTTTTCCCGCCTCTTTAAGAGCCTCACATCCTGCTGTTCCGGCGCCCCCTTCCCACCTCAAAGTGAGCTTGAGGGAGACTCTTGGGTCCTAAGAAGATTGGTCTTACCGATGTATTCTGCAGACCAACTCATCAAAAGTAGCCTTCATAGACTGGCAAGCTCTTTGCGAGTGGAATGACTTGAAAACCATTATGCATAGCTCCACCGTTGGGCTGATCGTCTTGGACCTGAAAAGACTACCCCCGGCATGAGAACAGAGCTGTTGAAAATGGAATGCTTGAAGGAAAGATCATCACACTTCTATTGGAACGAGACTTCTTGCATGTGTTAACTGTGACATGCCATCTGCCAGTAATGTTCAAATCTCTTTACACTGTCCTTTTTCGTATTAATGTCTTATATATATGTCTTGCTGAGTCTTGTCTGGATATTCCATCTTTTTTAGAACAAATGATAATGTTAATGTGATAATGTTAACATCTGGGGAGACAAAAACTTGCTGAAACGCTGAATCATTCTAACCCACTGTATTTTCTGCTACGCTCCTGGTCAGAACAAGCCACACAGAATAGTCGGATCCCGAATTTTGCCTCTGTTGGATGACTAAAAACAACTGCGGTTTTAAATGACATGTCGCTGCTCAGTTTAAATGACACTGTAACGTGACATTTAATTTTTATCATGTGCATGAAAACCTGCATTTGTAATAGGCTCGCCCAGAAACTAAAATCAGTTTTGATCCCCCTTTTCCAATGAGTGGTGCAGCAGGTTTAGATTATCTGAACCCATTCAAGATCTTTTGCCCTTGTTGATTGTATCAGTGAGCTGCTGAATATTTATAAATCTTATGCCCTTTCTGAAATAAATGTTAACCTTTAAATTTACTGTGGTGTGTCTCTGTAATATTTGAGGCTCCCAACTGTAAATTTTTGTACAATGGACACTTCACACAGGCAAGCTAAAATTTTAAAAACAGGAACATGACAGTAATTGATAGAAAATGTCCCGGTTGATATTTAGCCAATTGTCCTGTAGTTCTGTGACTTAGTTTTTTTGTTATAACCTTGCCTGGATATAATCAGTGTGAAAAGGAGATTAAAAACAACAGGATGCTGCAGCTGGCATATGCAAAGAGTGCAGTTGGTAACACATTTCTGCATTGTAATATTTGAAAGGAAAGCCCTGGCAGTGCTGTGCTCTGATCTTGTTAATTAACAGATTAATGGACTGTGACATGATGCATTATACACAGACCTGACAAAATAACAATTAGATCATTATGAGTAGGTTATTAGGTTTTTAACTGTCACGCACCTACATGGCTCATGCCGTCTGGCACATGTTCTTAATCAAAGCTACTTAGCCAAATCTCCAACACTGCATATGTATTTGTGTCAGTCTTATATTATAGCCTTTGAGTTACACGGTACTAAAAGGTCTATTAGTATGTTGTTATACTTTGGGCTAGAAAATTTTAAAACCTTGATGGCCTCATTAAAAACACAAAAGCAAGTATATGGTGTAAATGACTAAATGTCCTTTAACATCTTCAAATCTGGCACTCCCATAGGTGGCAGCGTCATTGCTGTACAGCCGGGCTAGTGGACATCCCACTGTTCAAAGATACCAAATATCTTGTACTGAATTACAGGAAAATGCATATAAAATGACGCACAAGACACAGATATTTTCTATTTGATGTAATGCATTTATAATAAAATGGAATCTCATGTTTGAATATTTCACTCAATATAAGTGATGTAGCTTCAGTGAAGCTCTGCAACCAGGAGATACAGAATATGGATGTGACATTTTTGAACAATATGGATTTTTTTTTTCTGACTTTGAAGCTACTTAAGGAGAAATTATAGGGGAATTATAGGAAGTTCAAGGGGTTAATAAATGACAAAAGTGAGACAATTTGAAAAAAGCAGCAGAAAAAAATCAAAGCAGCACAGGCATAAGATGGATGGATACATGTAAAGACATGGAGACAAACACCAGCAACAACAAGGACACCACTACAAGCAATTAAATCTTGCAACTATGAACAAACCGATATATATAGGAACATTTTGGACAAAAGCACTGAGTCATTGTTAGGGTTTACATTTTAAGCATTTCGCTGACACTTTTGTCCAGAGCAATTCAACACGAGTAATCAAGTAGTTGTTCAGAGTTTTGCTCAAGGGCACTTCAGCAGCAGCAGCAGCACTCCAGGTTGGACGACACGTGGATGTTGTGTAGACTGAACCTGAAGTGCTGCTGGTGGGATGCCCGGGTGGGGGGGGATACTTTCATGGGGCTCCGAGCTGGAGGGGGGGCCCTTCACGCAGGCGAGGTGACACTGTACCAAATTAGTTACTTCAGGGTGGGGAACTCCGTGTGCAGCTTGTCAGGGGACCCAGAATTCCCAGCTGTAACCCTGGAATAAATCTGTCCTTTCTGGTTATGGGATGGTGACCCTAACCGCTGGGCCTTCCGGCTGCCTGCTGTGACACCAAGAGTGCAGAATTTGTCTCACGAAAACATGGATTTCATTTTTAACATCAATTTTAGGATCAATCTATATAAGGGAAAAATCCAATCTCAAACTCTTCTCTAAATACAAAAAAATCCATAATCCAATCCACCTAAACTAACACGAGATCCAAAAACACAGAGCCTATGATGCTGCTTTTCCACTGAGGTGAGGCACTTTTTGTGTTTTACACTTTGGACTATGGAGGGCAGTATGACACAGCGAGGAAAAGACTACCCACAGTCAGACGGTCGTCAGATATCTGCTGCATTGAACAGTGGATTTAAACAGAAATTTGTATTCCACAGGGTTAAGTTCCTGCTTAGCATGACGCGGCCTTTTATTCTAAATACATCACATGTCCAAAGCCGTTTCAGCGCCTGTTCATTCTGATGTGGCTTTGCACTGAAGTGACACAAGCGAATCTCTGCGACACGCACACAGACTAACAGTGGGCACAGACATAGCTGGAAGTTTGCTGTGGCAACAGTTAGGCACCATGGGTAGTAAGTGCACAACTTTGGAAGGTGTGGATAATGGGGAAAAGAAAATATTCTGGGAATCACAGGGAGATTTCTGACAATTGCTGGAAAATGTTGCCGAGGTAATCACCAGGCTGTGATGGTCAGCAATTTCAGCCCCCTGCTGAGATCCAGATTTGTGTGGTGGGCAGAATGAGATGTTTGACGCCTTAAGGTGGAAAAAAAAAAAAGTTGTGCAGCCGCCAGGGGTATCTGTGAATCATGCTGAAATAGGTTTCTGTTGGATTCTTAAAAGTAAATGATAACACAATCTGTAACTATATTTACAGAACAGCTAGGCACAGCAAAATGACAGAACCATCACTGTGTGTTTAGACCCATATTTTGGTCGACCCAATGACCTTTTATTAAAAATCCACCTGTCAGTATTATCCTCTTCTCTTATTATTAGTATTAATGGTAGGGATGCACCAGTCTGCAGCAAATTCCGACAGATGATTTCTTAACTGTGTGACCAGCCAATCACAGATCAGATCGCTGATTGAAATGAGGCATTTTATTTCAGACTTTTGACTAAGAAAGACATGCAATGCAAAAATGCACTGCAAGCACAAATAGGCTAAAATATCCAATATAAAATTGTGATTAACAGATTGTTATTTGCTTCTTGACATAGCTGGCCTGTCCACATGTAAACAAATCAAAGGTTTCATCCAAAAGTAGTAATTACATGTTAGTGTGTGCTTGATGACTGATGTATTTTCCCACCTACTGCCACTGGTAGCGCATGAGAAGTTTTCCATGGCAGCAGCCAAGGCTCTGCAAGATTTCCAAAATATGAAATTGGTTTTTATTCTATGATCATAGGCTGTGAAATTCAAATCAGAAATTAATTGTCAGCTGGTGCCAGATGGACGTCATGCCTACACTAATGTTCTGCCGACTGCCTGCGAATACTTCCATGCTCTTTACTCTTCCGTTCAACCACCTCTCTGATCTGGCGGTTGAAACTTTTTATTTTGAGTTGAAACAGCGATCAGGGAATCACTGTTTACTGTCATGGTTCATCCATTTGCGAGTGTGCGCCCAATTCAGAAGGTCCTCTGGTTTTGTCAGAAGCAAAAAAAAAAGATGGAGACCCACTACTAAAAAGCCACACGGCAGCTTTGCAAAAAATGATCATCTTTGTCTGCACGCTTTGATTCTGCAACAGCTTCGCTCCTTAAGTGTTGAGAATCTACAATGCACATCTATTCAGTTTACCGAACTTCCAGGAGAGCTCTGAAGTGTGATCAAATTCAAGTCGGTATGGGAATAATTTAAAAATCAAATGAATAGCAGTGAGAGGAAAGTGTGATGGAAGAAAACGGGGTGTGAAGAATTGCTCAGTGAAGGACCAGGAAAAAAGCAAAAAAAATAAAATAAAAGCGAGGGTGGGGATCCTACACTAAAAAAATGAAGTGGAGTAGTCAAGCAGGGCAAAAGAGGGAGAGAAAGAGGATGTGAATGGAAGAGAAATACAAAAAGGGAGAGTCAAAAAAGAGATGGAGAGAGAGAGAGAGAGAGAGAAAGAAGGTCAGGCAGAGAGATGGGAAGTGCTCTGGCAGGAGGAGGTATTTATGTCTGGGTGTCGTTGGCCCAGCAGGATGCCTTCTAAAAGGAAGCCAAGTTTGATATGGAGGGAGAGATGAGAGAGAGAAAGAGAGAGAGAGAGAGAGAGAGAGAGCTGCCATTTGAAAGAAGCCTGATGGAACAAAGAGCCGGAAGATTGCCCCATTAGAATGACCAGAGAATCATATTTTAAAAATGAATTTCAGAACAGCGCCAAATAATTTATAAGACTAATCTATCAAAGTATACAAAAAAATGGCACCTCATTCTAAGGTTAATATTCTGAGAAACAACAAACTGTCCGTGATAAATTAATCTTTGAATAATACATCTCACAAAATGTATAATTTAGTTATCATGATTTCCCGATTTCCCTCAGACTGACATTACCATCAGCGAACTGGAAATGTGAGATGATTGCCGCACGCCCCGAGACACAGCAGTTACTTTTTAAACATTGTCTTTCTGACCCGAAGGTCAGAAAGACAATTTTACCAAAGATGAGTGTATATTACATCAAAGCACTCGGTTCAGTCTAATAGTGACGGCGCGGAGCTTGGCACATCAGAGAGAGAGAGAGAGAAAAAATATATTGACTCAAGTTTTCAAGTACAGTGTCTGCGATGCCTTTTGATAGCTTCCAGAATGCCAAACGTTTTTCAATTAACTTTCAAGGAGAGAGAAAAAAAATGTACACCTGGAAAAAGGCAGTGAACATACAAAGTTAATGTACAGAGTGAACAGCAGCAGTCATGTATAAGGCGTTTCATCTCTCCTGCAAAGTTATTCATAACTGACTGACAGGCTGTTGCAAGGTTTTCGAAAGGAACTTAAATACTGGATAGAAATCTTGGTAATACTTCATTCAAAGTTCTGTACTATAGAAAGATATTCAGAGTGCCTGATAGTGGAGTTTAAATGTAGTTATCAATGTACATATGAGACATAATAGATCATGATGTACCTAAATGAACTATCAGGCTTAATCACAAATTAAGAAAGTTATTCTCAATGAAAAAATATGTAATATGCAACAAGTCAGTTATTAGAGCTGCTGGCTCATACATGAATCTGCTAATACAACAAATGACAATCTGTAATCCCTGAAGTAAGTATCAACAAAATTTCATCTACAAAGTCTTAAAATCATGGCATTTAGCTTTGATGAGATTATTAGCTTATCACCATTTCCCCCAGATATGATAATGAGTGAAATAATCATATTTAACCTGGTGGCTTTAACACCACATTAATGTTGCTGAAGTAAAATGGAGTGTTGGAGATAATCACATAGCAACAACAGACATCAAAGCAAAGTCAGTGATTTTTTTTTATTTCTAGTGTCAAATATTTTCCATTTCTACTGAAGCATTAGCATTCATGATTACAGTCCAATATACTGATACCTGTATTTTTGCACTACAGTGCTGCTAATAGCTGATATTTTCTGCCAGTATTAAATGTCTTCATATTTTCCCATTTTCTCGCTTTAACCTCACAAGTATTGAGTCTGGTTCCTAAAATTTTACTCTTGGCAGGACAGAAAAATGCCTGAAACTATTTACACCATCATGTGACGGTGAAACTCCACTGAAACTCAGACTAATGAAAATCATTTAGGGTTGGCAGCTTTTAACGGCAGGGTGACCCACCACATCTGTTCAATGGCAGAGAAACTCTGCAACAGATTACTACCTCTAAATGAAGAATTAATTTACAAAAACATTACTTAACAACTTAATGAAAATATAAAACGTGCAAAGAAGCAAACATTTCAGTGCAGATTTTATAGCCCATTCCTAAGTAACTGGGAGGAAGGAACTTCTATCATATTGGCACAACATGGTATCAGATATTTAATGAAAGGCTAATATTGACCTAATAATATCAACAAACAACAATGCATCAACAAGCCAAAATATTAGTTTAACTTTCCTCTGTACTGCCCTGATTCAATAAACCTCATCCATCAGGCGTTCCAATTTGGCCAAAGCCGGGAATTATCTGCAAATATCATTTAACCCAGACCTGATACGTTCTTAACACACCACTAAACCAGGCCCGGCGTGATCGTCCACTTGCCCTTAAACTCACCAAACTGTCTGGTCAGCGTGTCACAAGTAGAAGTTCAATCAAGCGCTCGAACCAGTCGAAACATTTTAAGTGCAACTCAAGTCCCCCCTGGAAGAGGTCGGACCGTGATCCAGCATCTGCTCCAGCTCGTCCACCTAAACCACATCGCTCCCCTTGGATTAAAAGGTCCCCTAATGGAGTCAGCTGGTCAGACATTGATCTGGTCCGAGGGGCAGCGATGGCACCTCCGGAGAAGCCGATTTGAGATGTTTGGACCCGGGCACCTCCCAGATTAGCCGTATTGATTTTACCTGCAGACTCTGCCTCATTGGGCTTTATGGCATGTTTGTGTAAGAGTTGTTCTACCGGTTGGCTTATTGAAAAGACCATTGACATTGGCGGTGAGAGTGCTTTCACGAGCCGGGCTGTTGGGACCGCCGGCGACGCGTGGAGTCCTATAGCAGAGAAATCAGTAATGTCTGTCGATACGAGCAGCAGGGGTCAAGCCGCCTGTCCTCATAATACTGCACTGTAAACACACAACACAGTGTTTCAGGGTCTCTTGGTTTCCTCTCCATCATCCCCCTGAGCGAGCTTTGAGTCTGACAGAAATATCATCTGACCATATTTTTGGATTACGTCCTGAGACTCCATTCGGAGGGAATAAGACTCAAAATGAAATCAACCTTAAACAGTGTGGCACTGGCTCATGTATTTTCAACAAGCTCTTTGTAAGAGGTAGCTTATAAATCAATTTTAGGATCGACCAAGCGCTTTATCTTGATTTTCAACCTTGGCAGATCCTTTAGGGGTCTTTTAAACGTTGGTATATTTCTTGCACTGGCGAGTGGCGGTCGAAGCGCCTGACTGTTCTCTTTATGTAGAACAAGGCGACTCAATCTGGGCTGATTCAATAACTCGTATAAATGAGGCATATTAAACTGCACCTGTTGATGAAAAGGTGGGCGCAAATGGAGCGCGTGCGCGTGTTTGTGTATGTGTATGCATGGTGTATTGATCCAGCCGGAGAGGAGCTCAGGAGGACTTCCACATGGCCTTGATGTGTGAGGTGCAGTCTGGACCTGGAGACAACTCTATTGATCAGCATGTCGAGACTTAAGTAGCCTCTCCATTTAAGCCCCTTGACGGCAACGCACTTCCACAATGACAGTAATCAATGGAAATGGTTAAATGACCCCGCGCAACTCAAATGTTATGAATTGCTTTGGCACCCCGGATTTATCTTGGTGCATTACGGCGCATGGTCTGAGTTATCGACCACTTGTGGGGCTACTTTTCCTCCCCCAGGACTAACATTGTGTCAAACTAAAGCTCGGTATTTATGAACTACTGTATACCCTCAGTGAGTGAATCTGTTTACTTCCCTCCTGCTGCAAAAGACTCTCTTTGCATGATAGATAGGCAATATATGAGCCATTTTCCCCTTTTCACTCCTCACTGCTTGCAATCCAAACACATTGGGCTGTGATGGTTGTCAAATGGTAGTGGGTAATCAGACACACTGAAAAAATGAATAATGCATCACAATATGTTAGAATGGATGTGATTATTATGTCTGGCTATCATTGTGTTGATTACTGTCAGAATGAGCCACAGCACTGTTGTTGAAATGAGAAGACACAGAGCGCAGTCTAGTCAGACAGCGTTATATACATTTATCAATTTCTTACCTATATGAAGTAAGCATACAATTGAAGAAAATGCTTGAAAATTATAGGAAGTGTGAGCTGAAATCTGTTTTTTTTTCCCTCCACCTTATACTTAAAGCACAAGTAAAGAGCAGGGAGGCAAGTATAGGACGGTTCATATCACTTCACTGTATTCTGGTGCAGACACGCTGACAAACACCTTAATACAGATAACCGGAACAGATAAAACTGCAAAGACACAGAAAGCCTGTGCAAGTAGCAAAGCAGACCGCAGCTGTCTCCTTGCAAAGCTCACGAACAACAAGTATGGACAACAAGAGCTCAGGCGGGCGGGGGGGAGCAAATGCCAGAATATCCGGCCCGAAAAGACATAAAAGATCAGCTCCGAGAACAAAATATCACCTCTGTCGGGAGTCAAAGCAAAAACAAGGGCCG
>OMLF01020930.1:0-12913 GCA_900302615.1 Holocentrus rufus | reverse complement strand
GAGAGAGAGAGAGAGAGAGAGAGAGAGAAGGGAGATGGAGTCAGAGATTCTTCTGAAGTTGTTTTTTGTTATCTGTGCTTGATTACATGCATCTGAGCGTGCATTCATGCACAAACATACATGTGTCCACGTGCCATCTCGTGTGTACGACACGTTTCCTCGGAGACGACTCCCACCAATTCATCTCCCGCGGAAGGACAGTTTTCAGAGGGCTTCTGGGAGCAGAGAGGATAAATTTACATTTTTTTTCAAGTCTCGTTTAAATGTCATGAACTCTAAACTGGAGCAGGAATGGGACAATCTCGGTTGAGTAATGCTTCTTGTTAAGGTCATATTGACCTGGGCTGCCCGCTTAAGAGCCTGCTAATGAGCACAGCAACTCGCACACTCCAGATACTCTTAATGACGACACGCCACGGTCAAAAGAATTTCAATTATCTTTTCTGACTAGGGCCTGTTGACCTGCTGTGACCCCGTGTCAGGGGAGCAAGAGAGGGACGGACAGGATGGCAAGAAGGAGTGAGTTGGGGATGAAGAAATACAAGGCATAGATGGATGGCAAGCGGGGGAAAAGGAGAAATGAAAGGAAGGGACACATGAGGAATTCAAGGCACATTTTCCTTTTTTGGCAAATCAGCTCTTTAATCAACTTATCACTGCAGGATGAGGACAGTGGCGGTCTCGCTTCAGTGTGTCCAGGATTTTGTGCGCTAGGGTGCATGTGCCAAAGCTTTTGAGATGATGCTAAACTAGATTGTACCCTCCACTAAATCATACACCATGTGATCAAGTATTAGCATGCACTTAAGCATAATAAATACATATTGGACACGCAGAGGTGAAACTGCGACTGATTTCCTCACTGCAAAATGGTAAGCGGATCAAGGAGCTTGGACAGATATTAGGAGGAGATGAAGCGCGAGGACAACCACATCCATCTTATGGTATCAGCAGCACAGTCTTGTCTCCTCGTGTGTTGTGCTGTCTTGGACTCCGGCCAGATCATTATGGTCTGTCTGAGCGCCTCCAGGAGGAGACAAGGCCATGCAGTACTGTACAGTAGACATCCAGCAGCCAAATAAAAAGCTCTGGACACAGGGAAGAACCCAGTGAGCACAATTTGGGTTTAAATTACTATAGGTAAGGATGGAATAGTGAGTGGTTTTACTATAGACTATGATAAAATACTTAGTAACACTGTTTCAATTTTAATTAACACAATATCTGTTGTTGGTTAACACACTTTATGCGGTACATACTGTGTAGCATCAACCAGTCAAGTCCCTCTATTTGCCATGTGCACAAGCTGCATAACTGTCATGGTCAAAGCACTGATCATGCATAATGCATTTGATATGCTTGTGTTGTGTATTTCATATGCTAACATATGGCACTGGTTATTACTTTCATGCAAACAGCTCATAGTGCTGATAATTTACGGCTATGATTTTCAATACAAAATGTGGTAAAATAACTGTGTTATCAAATTATGTGTACAAGTAATTATTTAAACATTTGAGCACATTTTAACACATTTTTCACAAAAGCCATTTTGACATGAATTAGCAGGGTAAACACAGGTGTTACTAATGACTTTAATTAAGGTTCTTTTAAGAAAGGCTCTGGTCCACTTAATTAAGGTCATTATGAACACCTGTGATTACCCTGCTATTTCAGGTCAAATGGCTCCTGTGAGAAAGATCTGTAATACTGGTAGTATGGAAAAATGTGCTATTTTTGGTCACAATAATCATGATTTTGTCTTTTCATACTGTCCCATCTGTAATTTGTATGAGTATATACTGTATATACATATAAATAACATATATATACAAAAAAATACATTATACATAAGAAAGAAAACTCTCAGGAGCTTAAAATCTAGTTTTATGCAACTTATTTCCAAAAAAACAGTACAGCTGTATAAGGCTACAGAGTTTTGAAATGAAACGGCATCTGTAATTTTCTCTCTGAATTCCCCCGCTATAATATGCTGCAATGGAAAAATATTTTGTGTAAGAGAAGGCACTTATGCTTAAATAATTCAATACGCATGCTTTCATCTGTGTCAAAAAGCTCAGCCAGATATGCATTCATGTCAGATGCATCAATGCCACTGATTTCATCACAAACACCACAGTGTTTACAAGTTTGCGCTTGTTTCACACCAACACAGTTGTAGGTTATTAGAATCATGTGACACAGGTTATAATGTGATTACTGTATGTTCGGAGGTGTTGGCTCATCAGGCCAAAAATAGCACTGACACGTTGCAACAAATGTAACTGAAGCCGCACGGAGATAAATAATGCATTTTGATTTGCCGTCTGAGCCATTTTGGGAATGAAATATGCAAACGTTAAAATGAGTTCCACAAACATAATGCGAGGCTGATGTGCATGGAGCGTTATTGCGGTGCCATGGTGAAGCAATTTCAGAGTGCGGTTGGTAGTACAATACTGAACTACTTCTCTTGATGAGTTGAGCTCCAAGAGATTTCCCTGGTGTCTTATTCTCTCTCCCGACTGTAAATCTGATCAGGCTCCGCTCAAAGAATCGTCTAATATCCTCCTACGGCAAGCCTGCCTGAGGACACACAAACATACACGCATGCACAAGACACTCCAGGAGATATTTACACTGAGTCGGCTCAAAAATGAGTTAGCAATGACAATAGTTATCAGTTTATTTGATAACTATTGGATGGGCTCGAGAAAATTATGGGGTAACCCTGTTTAAATTTAGCCTTGGTCTCCTGAGGGGGGATTTTACAGTAGGCTGGGGACTATAATGGATGTTGCTTAAGATAGGCTGGGTGGATTCCAGTGCTCATCAGTTTACCTGCCTCCTCCAAACTGAATAACAGGTTTATATTACGCCCACTGTGTAAATTCTCTTTACTTTTTGAATTTCGTCCCTCACAAACAAATCTAATTGCAACTTTCTTCCTTGCAAAAAGGGCTGATTTCGCTTCACAACTGAGCCGCCAAGTGAAAGAACGCATCAATGAATAAGAGAGTGGGAAACATGAAGGGACACGGGGAAAGAGAGAGGGGGAGGAATCAGTTAAGCAGAGTCATACAATTCTTATGAAACCTGCAAATTTGTACCCCGGGTCCTTGTTAGCTCTACTTGATGTGATATTGTTATATAACTGTTCATCAGAGCGGAGTCCTCCACTCTGGCATATGGATGTCGGAGTATTGTTAAGTGTTGCAACCTGCCAGGTTGGCAGAACCTCTGGGCCCTCGGGGGCTTGTCAAGTAATTAATCTGAGAATAGCCTGGTCAGTCCTGAGGAGCCGGCCCCCACATCTGACAAGGCTTTGATTGTGAGACAGGCACCCGAAGATGTGAGGGAGACTGTCAGGAGGAGCAGGGAAATCAAAGCGGTCCGGCGATGTTCCGACACAGCAGAGCCGGGCCTTTGTTTGCTCTAAACATGTTTTATCTGATGGGGCCCGCCAGCCAATCTCAGAACGCTGTCTTTCTAATCGCCTAATCCCTCCACCGCGGCCGCTGGGTCTCCGAAAAAAAAAAAAAAAAAACAACGAACACAGAGGTCATCAGCATGCTGGAGATGCTGAGTGTGTGCGGACGTGCACCCTGACGTGTGCATGCAGGGGTGTGCGTGTGTGTGTTGGGCTAGAGAGTGTACAGTTTGTGTGCGTGTTTGCATACGTGTGCACTCAAGATATTGTTGTGTCTCAGCCTGTGTGCGTGTGTGTGTGTGTGTGTGTGTGGGGAAGGGGTTCAGGATGTGTGAATGGAGGCAGGCTCTGAGATCTCCCCACATTAAAAAGGTGAACCTGACAGAACTATTGAGCTGCGGCAGCAGGCTGTCCACGCTGAAACCCCTGAAATGTAACAGATAAAGACATAGCAGGGAGAAAAGGCAGCAGCGAGGTGCATCATGTAAGGGGAAGAAAAAAGGCACAAAAGCAGCGGATAAGACGTACGGCGAGTGGAGAGATATGTTTGAAGTGCTTTGGGGTGGACTGCGTGGCTGTAACATGTGCGAGCGTAACGCACGCGCGTGCACGGACGCGTGCGTGTGTGTGCACTTGTGCATGTTACAAGCATGACCGAGCCCGTATTGCTTTCCATTTCCTATCTTTCCATCCATCCACCAGCGCTGCATTAATTCGCTCTCTTTTTTTTCTATTTATTCCATTTAAGCCACATAGGAGGAGAAAACATTGCAAGATCTGACCCAGTTTTTTTTTTTTTTTTCCTCTGAAGAAAAGAGAGACGGAGCAACAGAGCGAGAGAGAGAAAAAGGGAGCAAGAGAGAGATAGAGAGAGAGAGAAATAGAGGAGAACATCAGCCTGAATAAGAAGAGAAACTAATGAGGACTCATTTCCATACATGGCTCTACATCTGGACTATCCGCAATGCACACCATCCTAGCAGGCCTTCTGGTCAGACCATAATGGATCTCATATTGGGGCCATCTCTTTTCCATATTCTCTAAGGATATTTTATATGCGAGACTCATAATGTGTAAGTGGAGTGCACTATTGTATGGTCTTGGACATGTATTTGAAGTGAGACCACAATATCATATCAGCTTATTTATTTACTTAATTTATGTAGCTGGTATAACAACATCATACACTATTTTCTCTAATACAAATTAAGCTTTATTTTTTTATGCTGTTGTAAACTTAACTGACACTGGAATGAAAATGTAATAATATCAAAGTAAATCTATTTAAAAATAATCAATTGATGGCAGTATTATAAAAATGCATGGCTTTTTGTGGATCCATGCCAGCACGCCTTATAGCATAATACAGTCAAACCAAGTCCTAATTCAAGGAATTAACAGTACATTTCCATTATGAAAACTACAAAAGTGGCCCTTGGTGGCTCAGCAGGATGTACAAGATGTCAAGAACATCGAGGTATTGTAGGCAATCTCCTCCTCAGAGCTACATACTGAAGGTTTTTGTAGGCTGCTCATGTAAGCAGCTTTTGAGCACAGAACATCTGTTTACGTCAGAGAGGAGACACTTGACTGAGATGGAAAGGGGCCCATTCATCCAGTGTAATACAAATCAATGTTTGGTTCAGGCTTCACAGAAACATGATCAGAGGGATTAGCTTTAGCAGGGAGCTGGCAGACATATCGGATAATTTTATGGAAACTGACTGCAATGGCTATGTGATTAAAAAAAAAAAAAAAAAAAAAAGCAAAAATATGGCAACTTCCACAAGTCAAACAATAGCCCTTTTGTTTAAGTCCCACTTTTTATTGCCTGCTGGATTTCTGTATTTTTATTGTTTTATTTTTATTTTTGCTCCATTCCCTAGAGGAACTGTTTGGAAAAACACAAGTTGATAAGTGCTAGGCACAGTCTGGGAATGGTTCAAACACAGCAGTTTTGTGCTTCAATATATGAATTTAGTTCTATTATATAACATTTGAGAAAGGCATGCCTGCAGTGCTAATGTAGGATGGCTGCAGTAAGGTTAGAAAGGTTACTGTGGGCTTATAGGTGTGTAGGAATAAAGGTTTTTATAGGTTTCTACTGCGGTTACCACTGCATCATCACTTCTATGTAACTTTGCATACAAGCATTTGATGTTTGAAACTGTTTGCTACCACCACTTAGAGCTGGATGCTTTTTCAGGCTAGGCTGTGGGCCCAGCACCATACAGTACGCTGCCCTGATGTTTAACACATTGCCACTGGCCTAAACATTATGAAGTGTCCATGGCTGGAGGCATGGCTGGTCCAGTGGAGGCCTGGGGTGTCGCTATGTTTGTGTCGTGCCTGTTACTGACTGAGCCAGGACAAGGATCTTGGTGTTCCCTAAACATACAAGCATCCCCTAAGCATTTCAGAGCTTCTTTCATTTTGGTCCGATCTGTGACTACGGATGGGCCAATATCAAATTTTCACGATTATCATGGCAAAAAATACCCCATTAGAAGGCAAAATTTCTTTTGTAGTTTTGAGGTGCATTTTATTAAAGACAACATGTTTCTGTTTGTTCATGGTTAACAGGTTTCCGTGAAAGCCAATTTTGCACAGGTTTTTAAACAGTCATGGTTGTAGTCTGTAAAAACATTTTTTGAGACCAGTGTTGAGGCTGTTTACTGTATGATAAACACATTCCCTGGTGCATATTAGAGACTGGCTGCTTATTGAGACTCTTATTTCAAATTTTATGGTATTTATGCAGCCAAACCAAATTAATAGTGCACAAACAGAAATAATATGCCATTCAATGAAATACAGGCAGCATGAGCCATTATAACCAGACAGTGATGTGAGTTTCCAACAGGTGTGGGAGGCTTTTCCTCTTCTGGACTTAAAGAATAATTCCAGTTATTTTTCAATCTGGGCCTTATTTCCCTTGTTTGTGCCATCATGACTTCTGGGTTGAAAATTTCATCACTTACTTTACTGTGGCACTTTAATGCCTCCCAGCTGCCAGGTGCACTGCTGTTAAACGCACACACACGCAACAGTAACTTAATATCCAACATTTGAATCCAAAAATGATTAAAACAGTGCCTGAGACTTGCATATTGCCGCAGTAGATGTGTTACTAGCGTGAGCTCATTGGCAAGTAGACTGTTGATGCTGTGTTCACTGGATGGTCTGTAAATATAAACTGCCGACTGTGAAAAAAACATCCATCAATCTACTAGTGGCAATTACAAGTGTGACATGTGGAAAATATTGGTACATTGTGATATCCACCATCCAGTATCACAAATTGAGGAAGTGTGTTAACACAAGCAGTAAAAACATCAGTATTTTGATGTAGGTCTTCCAAAGAGTAAAACACACTGTACTTCTAATACAGACTAGTAACCAGCAATGTAAAAAGGAAATGTATTAAAAGCTAAATAAAAAATATCAAATGAAAAAGTAGTATAAAGTATGTAAAATGTCAACGCATCAAATGGGCTATTAAGTATCAAACAGACTATTATAATAGAAATGTTACAGTAGTGATTGTGTTTTGTTTATTCTTATGCTTTGTAACCCTGTCACATAATCCTATATGGGATGGGCCATCAAATGGCACTATATAGTGGTTTCCTGTTCATGTTTTTGAACCCCATTAAATGGCATAACATTTAATTCAAAAGAAGAAGAAGAAAAAAAATCAAATCAAATCAGACAATAACTGTTCAATCAGAGATAATGGTAACTGCAGTCTGGGTGGTATTGAAGGATGTGTTTTAATCATTTTCGCATTAAGCTATTGGAGACAACATGTCAGCCCTGTGTGTGTATTGGACACCAGCGCCCAAACTGAACATCTGCAGTCAGGTATATGGTGCAATGTTGAACACAATTGTCATGGTGTCAAAAAAAAAGGAAAGTAAGACCCAGTTTAAAAATAATTCTGCTTTAAATATTCCTCACAGCTCAGAGTGGTAATGTACCAATTAAAATTCTATCTTTCAAAGTCCAGAGTATTTCAAAGGGTTATAAATAGTTTTCAGATTTTGTCACATCTGCTATGCGACAGTGGTGCAAACAGCAGATGGTGGTCGGGAGGACCAAGCAAGTATTGGACAGGGCTAGGGTACATACCAAAATGCCATATGGTTGTGCGGTCTTATGATGCTCAAACCATTCCAACTGAGAGAAAAATCACAGCTTCGATCATGTACAGAACCTGATAGATAGATGGCTGGAAAACTACAAAGTGACGCTCTGAGAAATGGCTCTCAAATGTACTGAACTACATGTACAGTATGTAAAACGAATACTACACTGCTGGCAACTCAACACACAACTGGAGTGCCGTTAAGCTAGCTAGCTTGACAAAAAATGAAGCTCATCAATGTCACTAACTAACCTTTGCAAAAACCGGACAACACTCTTCAGTTCCCAAATCATGTACCCAGCAATAATAAAAAGACGCTGTAGGCCTCCATACTTTGACAGGCTTTCATCTGTTGTCACATCTCATATCGCCATTACCTCCTGACCACCATCTGGCTATATTACAGGCAGCACTTGTGGGAAAAGTCACATGGTTGCAAACAACCTATGGCGCGGAAGCGGGCAACCTTCTGCCATATTACCCACCTCCTCTGGTCTCATGGTTATTACACCTTGTGACCAGATGGGAGAGGGCGCTCCCTTGGGACGATGCTAAATTAGCACCTCATGAAGAAAGCAGCACTGGGCTGCTCTGCATTCATGACATCTTCTGAAAAAGGGAGTACTGACATTTATAGAAATTGGCAATCAGTGGCTTAATCGGACAGAGGTTATTTTTACTAGGGTAGGGACTGTTTACTGGTTAGGGCTAACACACAGGCAACACTGACTGCTACTTCTTTGTTGTCATCTGAACATCATTTCAAATACTTTCACCTCCAGAGTGGGGTCTTGCTCAAGGGTAGGGCCGGGTAATATATCAATATTATATCAATATCACAATATAAAATCTGATATCATCTGCAATTTTGAATATCGTAATATCGCTATATTACGTAAGTGTTGCCTTTTCCTGGTTACAAAGGCTGCATTACAGTAAAGGGATGCATTTTTCTGCATTTATTAGACTGTTTAAGCTGTTGCCTGCACCTGCTTGGTCATCATATCCACACTGTTTATCAAAAATCACGTTGTGTAAATATTTTATGAAAGCACCAATAGTCATGCTTACAATATTGCCACAATATAGATATTGAGATATTCGGTCAGAAATATCGCGATATTTGATTTTGGCCATATCACCCAGCCCTACTCAAGGGTAACTGTGATCAAATCTGAGACTCTCCTGTCAGGGAGAGTCTAACCACCAACTATAGGCCATCCTGTTACACCATTATGCTCCCATAACTTGCACAATACAATAGAACATTTTGCCTTTATATGAAGAGCTCATGAAGGGATATCCAAAATATATACAAAAAGAAATTATGGTAGCTTATTTAAAGGATACAGGTAGCCTACTTTCAAACAAAATAACACATCTACAAATTCTCTCTCTTTAATTCTCTCTATAAATCAACTATGGTGTTTTTCTTCCCCCCAAAATGTATTTACTGCATTTAATCTCTTCATATGCCATAAAACCAACAAGTGACAAAAAAATGACCTAGCATATATGAATTAAGTGTATTTAACAGTACACACTCAGCAGCCAGGTGTGATGTCTGCCTGGTTTGTAATGCACTATTTCTCATGAAGGGCCACAGGATACGAGGTCCAGATCCAGTGAGCTTTAAAAAGACCGTCGTTTATCTGGTCTGCTCCTATGCAGGTGTAAAAACTTTTAGGGCATGCACAAACAGGTCAGTGATTATGACGGGAAATGTTGTGTGACCAGGAAGGAAAAGAAGTGAACTCTTAATGCTAGAGATTAAAATACAACTGGGCTCCTTTTGTTGTTACTGCCATCTATAAGCTTTCACAAATTACTTACAGGAATAAATTAACGCCTTGCCTCTGCTTTAAAAGGTCTGGGTTGGTTGCTGACAAATCTCAGAAATATTAATGTCCCTATCCTTTATACAGTGTGCTTTATGTGCTTAAACCCAGAGCACAGAAGATATGAGTGCCCCATGAAAGGTTACCTCATTACTGTTCCCACATTAAGCAATTTGATGTCAATTTTATGCCACGTTGACCTTTGTTTCTATTTCGGTCTGTTCTGCAACAGTGCTTCTATAGGCTACTCAGCACTAAGCTGACATTTTCACAGAAAATACTCAACAGCACTCAGGGGGGAAAACACTCAGGCATTGAATGGGTAGTTAGTAGAGTACACCATGTTCTCCATTTAGGCCTGTTACAGTCTGACAAGCTATATTCCCCACCAATCAACGACGCTGAGGATCTCAGGCTGCAGAGGTGGAGGATTAGCATGACGATGTTGCCAGATGATGATCATTATTTGACAGAAACCCGGCTCTTAAAATTCCTCCCAGAAAAGTGGCTGGTGATGAATGCATGGCAAATACGTCACCCAGCTTGTCATTGGGTGCTGTATTGACAGAGGAAAAATTCTGAATCACCTGGCACCTTAAGTGATAGGGCGAAGCTGCCAAATACAGCGGTCAACACCAAAATTGCCAACGCCGCCTTGTGTTGGCAATTTTTTTTTTTGCATGTGTTGAGAAAACACACATCTGTTTCACTCATGGACACAAAATACAACATCTAAATACAACACCGTACCAAAATAAATACATGGATGTGCTGAAAATGAAATATCCTTTCTATGAAAGTCCCTAACATGTCGCGCTTCTGTGAAAGTGCGACTTTCATTACTCTCCCTCAATACCGGAGACGGGATTCAAATAGATTGGAGACATTTTGCTTAATTATGGCGGGAAGTGGAATGATGGAATGGGGACAAGAACTGGGAGGTATCCAGACACTGCAGAGGACAAAGGAGCAGATAAAAGAGCAGGGAAATGGATGGCAGAGACAAGAGACAGGAGATAGAGGGATACACAGCACTTTGAAAGGAAAGGACATTAAAGACTGATTGAAAGGAGGAAAGAACAAAAGAGAGAAAAAGGCCAAATGAAAGAAGAGACATTGCAGAAAAGCAACAAGACAGTCTTAATCATGGGGATTGATGGCCAGAAAAGTTTACTTCCTGACACAGAAGGCTTTTTAACCACCCACAATCCTTTGAGCTGGGGAAGAGGGAGGAGGGCATTTGGATACGGGGCCAGGTCTGGATTAACAGACTTCCTTTCTCCATCATTAGTCACTCTTTGAGTATGTGTGTGTGAATGTGTGTTTGGTTTGATGTGTGTATGTATATATGCCCACTTGTTCATGTGTTCATGCGGATTATGAGGCTTATTACATGTTTTCCATGTGTCCCAACAGAATTTTGGAAGAGTAGCCAATCCATCTCATCACAGTAACCAAAAACAAGCTATCTGTCCACACAAGTATTAAAGGATGAGACAGACAAATACATGATGAACATTCACCAGAGCTGGGCTCAATTCATGTCCAATTCAACTGAAAAAGCCATTGAGAGGATTTTGGAAAAGAAAGGCGTGTTTAAACTATTGATAAGAAGCGGAGTATGAATTAGAGGTCTGCCAGCTCGACACGGCCCGAGATCACAGACAGGATCTGGGCCGGGATTGGGCTCATTTTTTATGCAAAGGGTTCACACATTTTGGTTTTTAAACAGCCTCATTATAAATATAAAAGCATGAACTGAGAATTATAGCTTTCTATAAAAGAATAGACAAGATTAGAATATATATATAAAAAAGATATGTTTACAAATTACATGAAGGAGAAACATAATGAGGCTCTTATACCACGAAGGGACACATGGAGCGTCACTTAACAAGTTGCTCTTTTTGTGGGTTTAGCAGGCTGGAAAAGATTTAGATTTAAGCTCACCTCAACAAGTTTTATTTTATTTTATGATGCCTGACAGATTAGTTAAGAATCTCACAGCGAAGTGATGAGTCCTTCCTAATTTACTGAACTATCGGCGGTCGGGGTGTTTTTGTCATGCATCAGCAGCATCATGCGGGGTTTAGTGTTTTAGTCTCTGCTTCTTTTTAAACCTACATGGCATCTTTCCCTTATGTTACTTTTTATTGGGGAGCCCCATGATGACAAATGCACACTTAACTGAGCTGCACATATACTGCAGTTAGCGTCCCTGTGGTTGCACTACAAAATTTCAGGCCCATGCAGGGCTCTAGCATGAACTCTTTGCTGCTTACCCTGAATGCACTGAATTCAAACTGAAATGACCCCCTGTCCTGTTATCCACAAAACCAAGCACCTTCCAAGTGTCAACTCTCCTGCATGTCATGAGGTAGCAGCTCCCTCTTTTCTCCTGAATCATGCTGTTGCACCACACAAACATGCAGCAGAGTGACAGGCCAGCGGGCTGCGGTAGCTCCACCTCCACCGTCCACCGCAGTGAAGTGTCTCGCTTTCTCCTTGATCAGCTGGCGATGGGAACGGCCCGCATCACTGGAGGGACAATCTGATTGGATCAATTGACACCTCTGGCTTGTGATAGGTGATAATGTGCTATTCTGAGTGGATAATTCAGAGGTAATCTGCCTTGCGGAGATCCCCATCGCTGCGCCCCTCCCCATCACACACACCACCAACTCTGTTAACCACAGATAATAAGATTACTGCCCGGCCCGTGGCTGATGGAATTAAGACTATATCAAGGAGGTGGATCATTTCAGGTTATAGCTTGCTGCTGGACTCGACTGTAATAAGCTGAGTCACACAGTGACAGCCTGTCACCTCTGGAGTGCAGGACATGCACCCTGGATAGCAGCACCTCGTCAAAATGATTTTCTGTTTTTGAGGGGGGAAAATGGGCTGCATGTAGGTGCTTAAAGGTGCTGCCTATTAACATCAACAGAACATCACCACATTATTTTTGAGACATTATTATAATAATTACAAGCTTGGCAGCCTCAACACTGCATTTTATACGGGTGTTTTTCATATAATGTTATGAAAGGGCGGCCTGCCCAGGTAAATTAAAAGCTGCTAGATAGGTTTTTGTCCTGGCTTATTTTCAGGTGTGCTTACAGCATGTTAGTGAACTACAGTGACCATTAGTGTGTCCCAGATCGGATACTTCAGTTAGTGCACTTTCTGTTAGTACACTTAACTGTCAGTACACTTACTCCTGCAGTGCATGAATTTCGACAGGGTAGTGTTGTCTCAAATCGCACACTGCCATTGTGCACTTACTGGAAATGACATCTGGAACATTTTCTTCTTCTCTCTAATGGTGAATTACAACAGGACGGAGAAATACCACCAGCTACCATCGTATGTGAAAATATCTGCCGGCTATTGTTTTCTGATTGATTTTCTGATCGATTTTCTGAAAAATGTTTCTCCCAAAAAACACATGTATAACTTACGTTTGTATAGTTCGCCATTTGAAGCAACGACTTGTCC
>OMLF01020928.1:40208-52285 GCA_900302615.1 Holocentrus rufus | reverse complement strand
GGATCCGAGTTAAAAAAGGTATTCGGTAAATGAGGAGGTAGCTAATATTATGAGTCCTAACCATCTTGATACCAACTGAAAAACATACAGTCAAGCCATACGTAATTATCTGACTTATCTAAATTAACTGGCTAGTGTCGCTGACGTTCAAAATTCAGGACAGACACACTGGCCTATAAGTATGAAGGCAATCTAGTTAGCTAGTCTGCTGAGCTATGGTTATGAAGAAAGGACATAAGAACCCAGTGCAATTATATGTATTTTTACTTTTATATGTATTCTTAATTTGAAGAAAAAATCAAGTTTGCCACTTAGCTAGCCTATGCTCCACAAAACTGTGGTTCTTTGGCTCCACCCACTGAAAATGTACTCCACCAATAAGATTGTTTAGTCCCTTGAGAAATGCTTGTATAAGAAACACTCCACTCAGCCATTGTGTTAAGATGCTGAAAACTGGGACTTTTTACAATACATCAAATGTCTCAGACAAGACCTCTTAAAACAGCCACTCTTATGTTACTTATGTCCCTTTAAACTCGTTGAACTCACTGCCTTTCAATTCAAACGCTTGTTTTTTTCAGTGGGCCCCTGTGCTCAGACAAGTCAGTGCATCATCCTTGTGTCAAAGGTTGATTTAAATGAATGGAATGACAAAAAAGTGTTGTCCATCTTAGGATAATTATTGCTAAAATATATCTCCTTGTTGAGTGTGACACCGTTGTTGTTGATCCCTTTCAAATCCAGAAAACAAAAAGGTCAAGCTTTTAATACAGTGAGATGTCAGGACAAGATTCAGCATTGATTTTTGTACGACGTCTCCTCTGAGGAGTGGGTGTGGTGCCATCTTCAAACTGTGAAATGCTGTGTTTTTTTTGCATCATCTCATTGTTTTGTATTGGTGCTGTGAAGGAGCAGGAGAAGCTGCTGGCCCAGAGGAGGGTGCCGGGGCTGCAGAGCCAGCTGGAGGAATACAAGAGCGCCCTCTGCCAGCTGCAGGCACAAAGACAGCGCCTACAGACTGAGGTGGGTCACACTATCTCCATGACAACAGTAGGTCTCACTCTGATAACATGCTGCGTCCTCCTCCCCACTAGAGCGCCTTAAGCAAAACGTTTATTGGAAGACATATTAAGGAGGGTTTCTTGAAGGAAAGTAATTCTCCGAGTGACAAAATGAGAACAGAATTAACAGCGACGCTATCCAGATGGGCCCATGTTCATATTCTTTGTTATAACTATCACGCTATGCAATACATTCCCTTTCCATTCAATCAATATTTAATTGAAACTAAAATTAATTTTGTGTCGGTATAGAATTCAATCATTATTTCTTCATACATAAATAGGAATAGGAATCTTTTTACAGCAAATGGCTTTTAACTGTCAAATTGAAACTATAAATTCTTTTCTTTAATATACTGAGTTGAACCTATCTTGCCCTGAGAGCTTGATTGTGCAGAGGTACCACTAGATGTCAGCCACGACCTTCTTATGCATGAGTTTTTCTTGATGTTGGGTGCTTGTTTTGTCCCTACAGGTTTTGACTAAAGATATACCTCTGCTATCCTCCCAGATCTTATTCTTCACTCTGTTCATGTTTTGTACCATGTATGTCTTGAATATCTGTATCCCATAGAAGCTCACATTACCATCTAATTGTTGTTAGTTGTTGAGATCTTATTAATTTTACATAAATAAATTTTAAGATGCTTTATTTATCTAAATACTTGAGACTGTTTTTATCTACATCTTTATTCCATGAACTGTTGAATAGTTCAATATCACCAATGTTGTTAACTAATGAAATTCCTGCTTTTATTACTATTATTTTTTTTAAGCCACTTTATGTCACTTCTCATTTTCATTAAGAAATAATACCTCTTATTCTCATCTAACTGCTTTATCTCTTTTTATATCATGGATCATAACTTCTTCCTCTTCCCTCCCTTGTGGTCTGTCACTTTTTCTTTCTCAGACCACAATGTTGGAGCAAGCCATCAAAAACACACAAGAGAATTATGACGATGAAATCCAGATGTACAATGAACAAATTGAATCTCTGCGGAAGGAGATTGAGGAGGCCGAGAGGTCTCTGGAGAAGTACACCAACGAGTGTCGCCACCTAGCCATGTACCAGACCTCCCTGGAGAATGAGCTAGAGAGGTACAAGAGGATCATTGAGAACGAAGACAACAGGTACATTGTCTCACACCTACACACACACACACACACACGAAAACAAAGACTTGACTGTACAGGTAGACAATTCACAGTGGCAGCCACAGGAATGTAGGGTGGGGTGGTTAATCACAAAGTTTGAGTAAATGCTGACAAAACATCATTTTATCCTGCTAAATTCTGTTACACTTAGGCCCTCCGGTTAAATGACTTAGATAATCAACGAAATGCTTGTGTAAAGGGATAATTCAGTTATCACACTGTGAGCTTCAAATTATAAGGTTCAGTCTAGGTGGAGTGCAGTTCTATTACACTCCATCCAAAAAAACAAAATTGTCCAAAATTGGACATCCCACCTTATTATATACTGGCTGCTTTTTTTAGGGAAAAAAAGCATTAGGTAATACTTGAAGATCATGAATATGGAAATTTTCAAATTTTCTTAAAAAAGTCAGAAGAGGTCAGAAGAAAGTCAGACATGTAATATCATAATTAAAATCTCTCAATATAATTACTTGTGATGTAGGTAACAATTACATCTGTTTCTCTGTTATTAAAATATCTCAATAATAGATTTACACAAAACTTTGTGGAAAGGTTGGTCATGGGGAAATGAACACTGATAAACTTTTCACACTCACTGGCCAAATAAAAAATGGGTTCTCACAAAAAGGCATATAACTTCTGAGTAGAATTAGGAAAACATAGGCAAATCTTCCATTATTTTTCCCATCAAACAACATGGGACATTGGAGAAGAGCACCACTAATGGCCACTGAGCAAATATAGCACTAACTGGCAATATACAGTATGTTGAGCTAAAATGCTTAAATGTAGATCTCAAATCTGTTGCAAGTACATTCATAAAAATGTGCTCATTTCCCAATGTGAAACAAGTTAGTAATGGGGCATGGAAGAAAAAATTACTTTGGTGAGAATCCGAAGGGGGAGGATAGTATCATGTATGGTGGCCTGGCAAATTCTGTAAATGGCAAAAATGACACTGTTCAGCCACTAGTTGGCGTCAGTAAGCCAAGACTCGTACAGGAAATCCATTAATCCATTGATTAGCATCTGAAAATGTTCAGTCTGAGGTGTCATACTGCTTTAAAATTCACAAAAGTTAATTTCCAGTTTAATTCTGGTCTACTGGAGGTCAGGATTGCCCTTCAAAACAAAATGGATTGGAGAGTTCATTAAACATGGCTGTCAGTTGAATCACCATCCTTACCTTGGGTAATGTAGAGCGCAATGTTATCCACAGGAGGGCACTGTTTGATAGCAAATGTCCTCTGATGATGGACTGGCACCATAGCAGGCAGAGCAGTTGATATCCAGTTTATCCACTGATTTTTTCTTGTTAAATATTACCTGTTTTCCTCTCCGCAAAATCAAAACAGCCACTTCTCTAGCTAGATGCTTCTATATTTCATTCTGCAGCCAACTACAAGAAAGCTGTCATGTTCTTATGGTTGTTCTGTAGATAAAATTTTACTGCTCTCTTTTCTGCAGGTTGAATTCAGCGATAATTGGCACACCCATTACCCTGTTCACCACTAATTACCGCTACACTCACACGCCCACTGCACCAAGCAGGGGGAGAGGTAAGGGTAACATCAGAGGACAACATCAGCACAGCTGGTTTACATAGATATTGATTGACAACCTCTATTCAGTGCACACACAATCAGCAGCTATTGTGAAAGACAAAATATGCTGACTGGGCTCCTCAGAGATTCAGTCTCACAAAGCTACGGGAAAGGCCACTCAAAGCCAAGTCTGCAGTGTCTCAAACAAAAGAGTGAATAACCGCACCAGACACACACACACACTCACATGCACACTGGAACAGAATGTGATGTACTTTTAACACATAATACTAGTCTTTGTGTACCACTGAGGCATTAGGCAGATGGCCAGGGGAAGTGTTTTGTTATTTTATTTTTTTAATTAAAAGGATGTTAATCAGTTAATTGGTGTTTACCACAGTTCAATTTAGATCCTTTTTGATGTTTGTTATGTCTGAAAAGTACTTCAACTGTCTGCATTTTGGTGTCCTGTGTTTCTAGACATCACCCAGGCCATCCAAGACATCACCAGCATCAAGCCTCGTCAGAAGAACCAGGCCAGGAAGGTCCTGAAGAAGAAAGAGCTGACTCCTAAAGATGTGATCGACAGTGGTCAGGAGGATAGAAGCGGAGGAGCCACCGGGGAGGCTGCAGATGAGGAGATGAGGGGGATCACAACTGACGAGGGACAGGAGGAGGTGTGGAGAACAGAGCAGAGGCCTGTGTTCACTGCAGTGTCTCCACAGGATGTCCCTGACGGAGCTCAGATCAGCAAGGCCTTCGACACACTTTGCAATATCGTCAGAGACCGCATGAGAAAGTACAAGAAACCTGAGCCCCTCGCTGACTTCTACACTAAAGGTCGTTACGTCCTTGTCACTGGCGATGGCAGCTACTTGGACCCTTGCTTCTACAGTTCCACGCCATCTGCCGGCCACGTCTTTGTCACTATCAGAAACGGGATGATGTCCCCCTATGAACCTTATGGACGCATCACCCCCTCCCCTCCACCTCCTCAGCCCATGCCAGTTCCCAGCCCCCCCAGTCCCTCCCCGCCCTCCAATGGAGAGGGAGGAAAGGGGAACAATAAGGGAGGGAAAGGAAAGGACGACGGAGGAAGTGGCGGTGGTAAGAATAAACACAAGAATGGAGAACCTCACATTAGGCCTAAAGATCCAAGCCCTGTCCCTCCAGGTCCTGGCCCCACCCCAGAGCCAACTCCTAGCCATCCCTCTGGCCCTAAGGGAAACGGCGATAACAACAGCCATGGCAGACCCACTCCAATGTCTTTCCCTCGCGGAGCCAGCACCAGCTCCGGTTCCAGCTCTAGCAGCTTTACCCCAGACTCCATGAGCTATGAGAAGGTGGAAGTGGTGGAGTCTGTGGAGAAGATCTCCAATGACCGCAAGGTTAAGGGCTATGAGGAGACCGCCATGGTGGTGGAGACCATGATTGAGAAGACCAGCAAGAAGAAACACTGAATCCATGAGATGTGACCCGAAAACTCAGTAAACTCCTCTAGGGTTCCACATGGTCTGGCTCCACTAACAAGAAGACAATACTGATGTTAGTATAAGACTCCATAAAATGACACTATTCCTCAACTTAATAAGACCAATGTTTTGTGTGTCCAAAGGAGATCAACCATGCTTTAAGGCCGACTACACATTCCTGCTCTGATTTTCAATGCTCTTCCAGTTGCTTGCAGTCTCTGGTCTTGCGTCCAGCATACGTTTAGCTGGTTCCCTAAGTACTGCTGTTGTTGTTCTACTCGCACCCATGCTCATGCCATAGACCTTTACTGTCTGAAAACTTGGGAGGATGAGAAATGAAGTTCCAAGTCACCTCTAAAAAAAAAAAGTAAGAAAAGTAACGAAATACCTAGAAGCTATGCCACCCTTCTAAACTTTGCCTTAGTACCCCAACTTTGCCCCATGAGTTCATTTGTTCAATTGGATGCCACTGCCTGCCCTCAGCACAGTTTTGCTGTGTATCAATTTGCTTTGATATATTGAACAATAAAAAAGATTCAAACATCAATTAATCCCTCATTCTGTTACTTTGAAGTTCAAGAAGTGTAACAGCATTGCATACATTGCTTTGATGAAGTCATAGACATACTCAAATGCGTGTACCCTCCCCCTTTCTTGAATGTTGAACAGTTATGTTCCACACTCAACGTAATATGTACTTGCATATAATAATTATTTGTTTGGGTCCATTACTATTGATCTCTGGCACTTTCAAATATACCTACACTGATAGTGTTCTGATCAGTTTACAGACAGTCTCCAAAGTCCCTTCGCTCTGAATGGGAAGCGTTATTTCAAGTGCTGCAGCATGTGGAAGAGAGTCATCCATTTTTCATCGATGTGACCTGAAGGAGTTCACAATGCCCTCTGCTCTTAGTATAATCCACTCTCCCTGCAGAGAGGAGGTGGAGGAAGAGGAAGAAGGGGAGGAGGAGGAAGAGTTTAGGGAGAAACAAAGATGAATCGAGATTCGAAAGGGGGAGTGATGCACAGATATTGTGAGGTTTCAGCAATACATAGCAATGCTTGTAGGCTGATAGAAGCTAGTGTATATAATATAAATGTTTGCATACTAATAGTCTAAAGAAAAGAGAAGAGTGAATGAAAACAAAGAATAGAAGAGAGCGAGACTGCAATATATGTAAATCTATAAATGAAAAAAAAATGATTGAAAGACACCATGGTGGAGGCATTATGAAAACACAGCAGCTTCTTTAAAGTGTAAAATGTTGAATAGAGCAATGTCAGCTTATAGTAGCTACATGTAGCATTTTAAACATCAACATATCATTGTCAAGTTAATTGTAATACCTTGGGTAATTACTGTAAACATATGAGACACTGGTCAATAGCCTCCATCTCATGCCAGTGGTATTTATTTGTGCTAGTGTTTCTTAAATTTGAATTCACATTTCCCATGAACTCCATTGCTTCCTGTTGCAAAGGCCATTTTGCTTCATGTTTTGTGCCATAAAGCAATCCATTCCCACAAAATCTTACCTGGGAGCACACAATGGAAAATTAAGTGTAGAGGCTCATAGAGGGTGACAGTCTTCTAACCAATAGTTGCATTTGTTTAAAATAATTATACTAATGTCTCAAAATTAATGTGGATCTTTATTAATGTTAAAATACTACTTGTTGTACATTTAATAGAAACATATTTATAATAATTTGTGAATAATTTATGTTTTACCAGGGATTATTTTTCTTAAGGTGAGAGAAAATATTCCCAAATCAAGAACCCAGACCACCTTATTTAGATGATTCACATGACAAAAAGTTGCATGCTACTTTTAGTCTGTTCAAGAGTGGTGCAAATCACTCAAGTGCTTTAACAAATAGCTGAATAGATTTATTGTAGTATGCGTCAAAGATTATGAAATATGAACTAAGGACCACAGGCTGCAAAATGAATCACACATTCCTTTCTTTTGTTTATATAAACAGTACATGTCACAAAAATATAAACAAAAAGAAGTATCACTGCTCTGTTTGCAAGATATTAAACTTTAAGTAGAATGACACAGAAAATCATTTACAGTCACAAACTGTACAACAGTTGGCAGGAGAAAGGTGCAGGGCAGTTAAAGCAAGAACATGAAAGAGTGGATTATATTCTGTTTATGTACAATTCCGCAGAGTGTATAAAAACAGACAGAAATCCAGGTATTATAGTTTTGTTTTCTCTATGTAGAACAGATTATTTGAAGGTTACACTTTTAACATGATTGGATTACAAGAAACATTCATTGTAGGTGGAGGAGGAGGGGGGAGGGCTAATTCAAACACTTCATAACAAAAGGCAGAGTAAAGAATCAAGGGAGAGAGGTAGACAAAAGGGAAGATAAGGAGAGAGAGAGACAGAGAGGGAGAGAGAGAAGGAAAGAATTGAGGAAATGCAATGAGAGTCAGAGAAGTCTAGAGCAAAATTGCAGAGGGAGAAAGATAAAGAGGAAGAGAGCGAAAGAGTCAGCAACATGCAGATGGTGTTTAGTTGTTTTTACTCATCAAGCTCTTCAGACTTCTCTCCACTGCCTCATCCAGCTCCTCCTCCAGCTCCTCCTTTTTGGACATGGCCAGTTTGGACTGGTAGTCGCGCACTATCTGGTCTATATAAGGGGCACTTTGTGTTCCGTGCAGCATGAGGGTCCACTCCTTCAGGACTCCACGCTGTGGCTCCTCGCCCTGGAAGCCCACCTCCAGGACCCAGGTCCCACGGGGGTCCTCGCCCCAGGTGTGGGTGGTCATGAAGGGCCACTTGTCGAAGCCCACCTTGGAGTCATCATCACGGGGCCTTCGGCTCAGCAGGATGGACTTGGTGCCCATGGGCGAGGTCATGTTGATGTTGAGGTCGCCCCGGCGGCTGGCATTGACGGTGACCACCGCCTGAACGTGCTCCAGGTAGCGGACAAAGTTGTCCTTCCCCTGGCAGGCATCTGTGGTGATGGCCAGCACCAGCTTGTTGCCAGACTGGATCTTACTGGAGAGGGAGAAAGAGATCAAGTCAGTTAAGATGGCGAAGGGGTTAAAAACCTTAATGTGAGAAATAGGAATGCTAAAAAGACATACAAATAAAGCACAGAAACAACAAATAGAACAGCTAATGTCACAAATAATGCACTTTAATAAACACCCTTTTTAAGAAGAAAGGGAGTAATACAAACATATGGAGTGTCTGCCACCAACCTGCACTCTAAATCTGATGGGTTTGGGAATCCCTGGAGCTAAAAGAGACACAACTAGCTAAAGAAGCACTTTTATGTTTCTCCATCTATCTTTACATAGCACCCTCCCTCTTCTTTGAATGCTCCAGTAAGTGCCTGACCTATATTGCCTGTGGATGCAACCAACCCCAACAGAGAATCAGGCTTCCTTCTGGGCTTTATCCCACACTGCACAGCAACAATAACAAAGGATATCTCTGCTTGCTTTACCATGAAATGCCTCTGTAGTTCAGGTGCTAAAATTCTCTGCTTTAGGACTGCAATGCTCTTCTTTTTTGTTTTAGCTACTATACCACCACCTTTTCACAATTGTCAATATGACTTAAAAGACATACTGCATTTATACTAATGCTAAAATGATGTGTGTGCGATTTATTTTTCATGAATTATTTTTCTTTTACTTTCCTTTAGAGGTATACAAAGTCTCAAGAACACAGCATGGCAAAAAAACAGGAAAAATCTCTTTAAATGTTAATTAATTCACATTTAGATCCTGGATGATTAGGTGATCATTATTGTAGTGAGAATATTACCGGCAATGGCCCATCATGCAATAACGTTCCCACTGCCTCTCGTCCTTCTGAGAGCTATACACTGATAATGTCCTCTGGATGTTATGTAGAAACTGTTCAACTTCAAAACAAATGAGATGAGAATACGAATCATTTTCTGAGACTGAAGTGTTTGTGTTGGAGCAAGACTGCCATGGCTGGTACTCTACAGAGGGGCCTGGAGGCTAACCACAGCTGATGTAACCCACCATGAAAGTGCAATGATGATAACAATGAACGTTCATTTATATCCATATGGCTTACATAAATATGAATTACAAAGGATGAATATGAATAAATGCAAGAAATAAGCATTCATGCCTCACTTCCTGATTTAATGTGTTTTATACATGCAGAGGGACTATATATAATACAATCCACTGTGTACTGTATGTCCTGCATTGTATCTTTGTGAATGAGAGCTCCATTTTCCACTGTCCGTTCGCCATGTGTGCGAATATCTACTTATGGGATGAATTCCCTCATATTCATTGTACTTGCTGAATTAAGTGATTATCTCTATTATAATTCCAAACAATGATGGGACAATCGAGCAAAAGGCCATATCTGCGTAGGCACATTACATACAATACATCCAGTTGGGTTTCAAATGAGAGTGTGTGCCATTAAAATGTTGACTTTGAAAAGGATACAAACTTTGGACATAGTGTTTCATGTGCCTCAGCCTGTTTTATCTAATAGTTAAAGCTTATGAAACATGTCATAAATTGGACCACCTCTGAATTCTCGCTCCCTTCTGATGCCTTGGTGTTATTTTGTGTGAGATGGATTTGTCCTGATCAGACTCTAAGGGCAGGTTGGTCTCACTATTGTTGTTTTTTTGTGGTTGGGAAGACACTCTGCTGATCCCATCTCTTTTGGTGATGGAAAGAAAGAGGGAGAGCACAGCAGGGCAGTGGTGGTCAGGGCTGGCCAAAGGCTACGAGCCGACTTAATAACATTATTAGAGGCACAGGCCACATCTCTGTGCCATTACTGGCTTTCAGATTAACACAGGGGGGAGGAAATGGGGGAATGGAGAGAAGGCATGAGGGAGAGTTGGAGAGAGAGACTCATGCAGGATAACGCTCAGAAATATGATTGATAGAGCGCTATGCAGAGCACACAGAGGTGACTTCAGTGCTTAGCTGCATAGGGTTGACTTAGTGAGTTATTGTAATTCCAGGAAGAACAGAACAATTAAGTGGTGTGTTTCACAGTGAACTGTACACCTTGCATTGTATGTTGAGGCATAAGGTTGACATAACTGGAACTAAATAGTTTTCTGTTAACAATATGACTTTCTAAATGCTTCCTGTGCTAAATATGGTGGAAAAAAAGAAGCATGTAGTGTTTAAGGGCAGGTTGTGTGTAAAAACAAGATATGTGGCTCTTTGTGTGTGCATGCATGTGTGTGTGTGTGTGTGTGTGTTTATTTCCAAACACTATCCTCTCTTAAGACAATCTAAAACCTAATTTTATAAACTTGCAATAAACCCTCTTAAGTAATTTCAATGTTGAAGTTTTTTTCCTCTCTTCTTTTCCCATATTGCACGACAAGGACACATACATATTCTGTATCTGCTGGTTGCCAGCGCTTCATTCCAGTGAAATATTCAAACACAAGACGTGATTGTATTATGACTGCGTCGTTTCATCTTATAGAAAATATCTAGATGTGTTATGCATCATTTTTTACATATTTCCTTGTAATTCAGTGGGACATATTTGGTATCTTTGGAAACCTTTGGATCTCCTCTAGATTTTAAGATAAAGCTCTGTGGTTTTGAAGAAAACTCAACCACACAGCATGCATTTGTAATGACAAACACAGCGATGGGATCAACAGGGTTGAATAGGCAACCAATAAATTTGTTTTCTTATTTCTGTTCTGTTCTTATTGGTTTGTGACTGTGAGCGTGCCTATTCTCCTACATCTGGATGCGAATATGCACAGAATTCCATTTGTCCACCCGAAATGATTTTTCTGCACAGCAGGTGCACGGCTCCCATCAGATAATGTGCAAGAGTAATTATGGCACTCGGTCACAGAGCAGGGAGAGGGGACGCCTCTGAAGGGCAGGACAGGCGGAGATTAAAAACAACCCCGAGCCTGGTGGGGTGCCGCGTGCCAGCTCTGCCGATAATGAGAAGTTCTGCTCCAGCTAAGTAAGCCACAGCCTGCCAAAGCAGCTATCAGATCAATACTGAGCAGTGTGTGTGCAAGCATGTCTGTGTGTGTTTTTCTGTTTATTGCTTTGCTTGCTATCATCAGAGGTGAGCCTGTTGTAATTATATCGCTACCACAATAGAGGCAGCAGAGGCCCTGTGGCGCTGTTGGGGAAACACTGAGCTGATGAAAAATATGACAGAATGACAGACTCAGCACGGCTACTCTTATCATCACCTAAAAATAACTTTAAAACGATGCTGCATTCAGTATTTCTCCCTCACACACTGGAGCACTAACCCTGAGGCCTGTCCAGGGCCGAGACAAGAACCTACACCACTTATTACAGTGGGATCCTGAAATGTGACAATGAATGGGCATGAGAAGCAAATTCCTCTCCTCTATTTGCATGAGATGTCCCTGGGGTCGCGGTGAAAAGCTCTTTGACTCTGAGGAACGCTCTTTGTTTCTCTGGTATTGTACTCCAGCGAGGTGCACAGACTCACACATGCGCACCCACATGCTGTTTTGCCGGGAGTGCAGCGTCTGTGGAGCACTGATTAGAGAGTAAAATGAGGGGCTGGAGGTGTCTGCGGTGCCACAAATACATTGACCTATCTTCACTCAGAGCCTGTATAATGTGGAACAACCTGCCCCAGGAGCTAAGGCTAGCTAAATCACTCCAGTCCTTTAAATCGCTTCTTAAAACCATTTCTATAAAAGTGCTTCCTGTGATAATTTTTTGATTTTCTATTTCTTTGCTCTTATTTATGACAGATTTATTCATTATTTATCATTGTCCTGTTTTCACCCTGTTTTATTTGTGCATTTTTTCTCGATAAAGCTCTTTGT
>OMLF01020928.1:15172-36449 GCA_900302615.1 Holocentrus rufus | reverse complement strand
GTGGTGGCCTGCCATAACCCAAGCACAGGAGAAAAAAATTAATTAATAAATAAATAAAAAAGAACACATTTTCATTGCTGCTATGAACAAGAGACACAGGAGAAATATGCAATATGGACATGGGTGCAATTTCATTTGTTGTGTATGTATATGGCTAGATAACATTTAACAATGTTAAGTATATTATTTAGTTCCAAGTTACCAAGTTACCAAGTTCACTTGGTAAAATGACATTTTAGCAGCTGTATATACGTTGTCATGGAGATAGGATCCAGGTATGCTGTGCGGCAACAGGCACGGGGGTCACGAGAGCTGTCACTGGTGTTTGGGGGTAAATATTCCTGTATACTCCTGAATATTAAAATTGAGAGAGAATTGTGTTTTTTTTTATTTATGCTGGACACTGTCTTGTCATTGAGTTTTCCTTACACTGTGTTCTATTACAAAAATATCCAAAAATGTATTGTGTGTCCTGTTCCTTTACTTGTAGCCCGGCCACACGTGAGTGCCTTTTAATACAATTAATTAAAACTGCATCAACCACGCACAATCAATAGACCTGCTCACATTCTCACATCACAATTTTATTACAGAATTACTGAGCTTGGTTGAACAATTAAGTCAGACAGAAAAGGAGAAAGAATGCATACCTCACGTTAGCTGCACTGTTTCCTGCAGTAGTATGCATACTAGTTATGTTTACTTATTGAATAAACATCTTATTTTTTTAATTTGGTGCTTAATTAGAAATAATCAGAGATCAAAAGCAATTAGAGAGGTGAATCCCCAGGGAAGATCCCTGGCTCTGTCAACAGCCAAGGGTGACTGGCATAATCACAGCACAAACACCGCTGCTTTTGTACACTGGGAAATTCTTATTACACACAAGCATGGCATGTTTGCCAGAGAATATTCTAGACACGTGTATGCATCTTTGTGTGCAGTGAAAATTAATATAATGTGCAAAGATTGCCATTAACAACGGTAGACTTGCTGAAATCAAAAGGCCATCAAGGTCAGACAACTGTCTACAAAAAAGGAAGTAAACAAGATGTGTCATATCTCAGCTCTCTCCCCTTTCAAAGAACAATGGCATGAGTCTGTATGACTCTGGTGACTCACTCGCTCATTTTTCCAGGGCTCACCGTGTGATGACACAGTTCCCCAGGTAAATGGTAAAAGCACCATGAGCCAGTTGCAGTTACTGCCTATTTGTGTATGCTAAAGTGATGTCTCATACGCCCAAGCTTTAAGGCAGTGGGATGTCTGTGTGACAGTCATGTTATGCATCTGAGTCATATCTGGCTGTGAAAAAAAAAAGTACTCCCTCGCTAGATCTGTTTGCTTTTGCCTTTCAACGCAGTGTATAAAAAATAAAAAGTGGACGTTCACACCATTACCCAAAGGCAAAATCGTTTTTCATAACTGAGGCATCACAGGGAAAATTGTTTCCTGACAATAAGAAGGCATGATTGTTCTGCTTTACAGACCAATCTGTAAAGCACGTTTTCCCAAATTCTCTGTCCTAATTTTCGCTTTTAACAACACATTCACGGAAAGCTGTGCCCCAAATGTCATGATCAACACAACAGATTATGAGGATGCTTGTCTGAACATCTGAAGCAAAGTGATGCTTGTTGATGTCGAGGGAGGTAATCACACAAGACCAATCCCTCCATCTGAACTTCCACTTTTCGCAACAAGCCTGCAATTACAGTGAAACAGCTTCTTAGCTTTTATCCCAGTCTTGTCCTATATATTCTGAAAGGCCTCAGACAGACTGCGTACTGGCCGTATTGAAAAGAGTGTGTTTCCGACTCGCTTCTCACTTGTTTGAATGACGACAGTGCCATGATGGAAAAAGACTGAATAAAATTAGGACCAAATATTCAGTTGACTGTGAATGCTGAAAGGGTTGAAAATGCTTGTAGCCATAAAGACAGGCAACTTTGACGAACAATGAAATGTCAAAAACATGAGATGGACTTGTCTGCAGAAGATAGAGGAAAATTATATTTGAAAGGAAATCTTTTCTTTTGATTAGATAACAGAAACAAAATGTCTCATGTATAAGGTAGGCACACCAACACACACACATACACATGCACAATGTACACACTCACCACACCGGCCTCCGGGTTCCTCTTGCGTCCGTTGCTGAATGTGGATGCCAGGGTGGAGGAGCAGCTCTCATCATAGAGGGCGGTGCGTCCATCATTAATGGCTGAGTTGATGGAGATTGTCCACATGCTTGAGGCGTAACCATCACAGTTACAGTCGTCATAGCTACCGCCATCTCCCGATGCCCACACATAGATGCTGCCTTTTCCTCCTCGCCCCTACAACATCGACATCCGAGTGAATTGTAAACATTCGGAGCATTTGGAGGGGTAAAATATACACCCAAAGAAAAATGATAGCAGTCTAGGAACACTCTGCATACCTTAACTTACATCATCATGGCATAAAGAAAGAGTCAGGGTCATACAGCAAAGGCAGATCAAGCAATATTTACAACTTAGACATCTTCTTCAGATATATTTAAAGACATCTAATTTAGAAAATTATCCGTATGAGACTTCCTGGTTTTTATGTTTATAGCTTCATATTATTCTCCAGCTCTGGTGACTTTTTATGTTAAAAAAGCCCGACCGAAAGTAAAAAAAAAAAAAAAAAGACAGAAAGAATGTGAAATCAAGCAGCAGAAGAGACTAGGTTATATGATGATGAGACGTGAGGAATAATCCATTCAAAAGATCTCATATTGAGTTTATGAGAGTCGTCGGTATAAAGAGAGTGGCAGATGAGAAGAGAAAGAACATAAGCAAACTGCTGCATACAATACAATAATACAGTATTTACACAAAGCGCATATTGAGCTCCAAATTGGTCCATAGCCTCCAGCTTACTAGCAGTATGAAATCGAATCTCTTTTCAGTGCTAAACAAATAAAAGACAAGTAAATTGACAACAGCACCCAGTAAAACAATAACGCAGGTCTATTTTAAGTACATTACGGCTTTTTAATTAACATTATAGCATGGCCAATGTCATTTTACAACAGCAATATTTTAGAAAGACAAAACTCTTTCAAAACCAGCCTGTTATTTCAATTTCAATTTTCCTTATAATTAACACCATATTTCTCCCATAAATTGCACTGCGACAGAAACAATATCAAGTTTGCCAAATGGAATCAGTTGCAGTCAGAGATAATCAGTTTTTCTGTTGATAAGCACAGATTAGCAATTTTCTCTCTCTTTTCATGATCTGTCTGTAGTCAAAACAGAGCAAAATAGCTTTCATAAATTCATACACATGACAAAACATCTTTTGGCCACTGAAGTATCTTAAAGGTGCTAATAGGGTGCAGGAACCAGCTCTGGTTCGACATAGAGAGACTCCTCTTTATGGGAAATCTCCCCTTAATGGAAAATTTCTTATTTTCTAATTTTCTTGTTTTTGCACAGCATGCATCATCTGCAGCCTACACAGTCGCTTATATAAGTGATCATTAGCATCTAAGAGGCTGAGTGCAGAGTGGCTGCTTGACTAGTTGTGTTTATATGATCAGGAATTACAGTCAGTTTTGCTCCTACTCAGCTACCCTGCCTGACAGGGTCATCTCAGAGCACATGCAGCCCACACCTGCCTGCACCGTGCATGATGATTAATCAAGCAAGTAATTGGCAGTGACTCTGCCAGCATGCTAACTGTGTGTGCGTTTGTGTGTGCATGTGTGAGAGTGTGTGTATAGTGTGTAGGGAGCCTGTCCTTCACCCAGAGGACCCAGATTCAAGCTTCAGAGGCTCTGACCCTGCACTCTGACCTTCCTGCAGAATGCAGGCAGGCAGCAAGAGAATACTCTTATGGGGATCAATACAGTACCACATATCTGGAAGACTGCGATTTAATGGCTGCTGACTTAATTCATTTTGGATTTGTGGCCTTTAACCTCTTTATCTCTGATGATCCCAACAGTAGATTTGTCATTGCAACACAGCTGAGCTTTGTTCTTTGATTTTATTTTAAACTCTCATGGAGATCCGAACATATGTCAAATACAAAATGATGCACAATAGATTCAGATATTTTCTATTTGAGATAATGGTGCAGCCACAAATAATGGCATTTTGGGTTTGAATATTTCACTCAGGGTAAGCGTGATGTAGCTTCAATTAAGTATTGCAACCAACAGATTATGTATGTGCCACTGTCGTACAATATGGAAAAAAAACCTTACCTTGTTGACTCCATCAGCCATCGCCTGCAGAGTGAGCTCTCGGGGTCCATCCACTGTCTTGCCGTCATCAGTGGGCCCCCAGCTGGCGCTGTAGATGTCAATAACCTGTGGCATGTGACTGATGGATGATGCTTCAATTATGTCAGTCATGAAGGGCTGGTCTAGCATCCTGATACCTGAAGGACAAACAAGTAGGCTGTCCATCAAAATCCATGTCAATCAGCCATCGCTGCTCTAGCTGCTAATCTTGTTTTTTTGTTTTGCTTTGTGCCGCCGCTGGAACACAGTGTAGTTTAGGTGGCTATAAATGAGCAATTTCTAAAACCCTTATCAGCTGCTTATGCTTGCACTATCTATACCAAAAATGTGAAAGCAGTACACCACATTTACAAAATCAAAACCCCTTATCAATGGAAAGAAAGTAATGTCAGCTTCCTGGGAGCAGACAAATCAAGCAGTCAATACTTATTTTCTAATTTCTACTATGTTTTGCCCGGAGAAATTTTCAAGAAAAATCAATACAGAGTGGAAACCTGGAGCTGTCTGGATTGATGGTGTTGTCATGCTGCAATGTGAGCGCCATCTGACCTTTGTTATTTGCAGTAATTCTAGGGCACAGTAAAGGTATACCATTTGAGTGTGCTTCCATACAAAATGCAGTGCCTCGCTCGCACAACATGTTTTATGTATTATATACACTTCCTTATATTGCATTTACCCTCAAACAGAGAGCACAATACATCTGAAATGGTGGCCAGGTCCTTTCACGGTGCCATCTGCAGAATTACTATTTGCTAATGTCATTGTATGCTCATTGTAATCAGGTTTTCCACTCACTCTCCAAACTGCGCTGTTGATTTGATACACACCTGCCACCTTGGAGTTGTAGGCGACTCCCACACCGCAAATGTTGTTGTTGGCTGCTGCAGAAACCTCTCCTGCACATCTTGTGCCATGACTGGTGATGGAAAGAAACAGATAATGTTTAGAGAATTTACATTACAGTGGACATAATACATATTGAGTTAAACTGTATGGAGTATCATAAGTACCCTAATGCACTTTAAATGAAATAATAATAATAAAACTGCCGTTTTTTCTTGATTTTGTTTCTGACTAGAATGAGGACATTGTTTGAAGAGGTGTGGCATTTTGCACAGCCAAGAATCAATATGAATTAGCATAAAGAATCCGTAACCATGTGACCTGAATAACATTAGCTGGGGAAGAGGCTGCAAGATTTATTGACGTGAGGAAAATAAGAAAAAAATATTTACCCATTTTGTAAGTCATTCTAATCCCAATGCTTAGATAATATTTGAAGATTTTGGTTGGTTTGGTTGATATTCTAACACGTGTATATGCATGTGTGTATGCAGCATTTGGCTCAGTTTGCTTCAACATGTTTACATATATCAGTGTATTGCATGCACCATGCGTCGAGTATCATTCGATCTATTCCTGCACTCCTCACAGGGCCGCTGCAGTGTCGGCCACTCTCTCCCAGCATGCTTTGCCACAGACAGGCAGCTATTTATAACAACCAGCTGATTAACCAGTGAGTTGTGCACGACAGTCAGCAATGGCTACACTAGCAATCCCACTCCTTCCCTCACTCCCATTCACACACACACACACATTTGAACAGACGGAAGCGTGGCGGAGGAGTGTGTCGTGAGGGGGAGCAAGGTGAGAAAGGGCAGATTTCTCCCTGCTTAATTGTCTTGTCCTTGGCGTGTTCTGCGGTGGCAGTGGATCATGCAGTGTAATGGGGAGATGGGAGGGAGATAAGGTGCTATCAGACTGAAGGTCGGTGCTGTGAACACTGCAACCCTGAGAGAGAAGTGACCTGACTGATGTCACTCTGAATATGTCTTCCTCTCAAAAAGTAGCACCTTGATCCCCCTTATCTCGTTTCCAGGTGAACAAGAATAACAGGCATTGTGTTTTTTTTTATTGTGCTGTGTTGGACAATAGCTCAGTTTTTACTACAGCACTGCTTTAAGGATATGACTTAATTGAACTACTTATAAAGGAAATCCCTGCCAGATCCCTGAGAGAGAAAAGAGTGCAAAGACACAAACACACACTCATATGGATATACACATAAGAACACACATGCACACACACGCACACATGCACACACATTATATAGTGACATACAAGTATTCACACTAATATCAGCTTGCCTTGTCTACACACAAAGAACAGAAACAATGGAGGCCGTGTTGTTAACCCTGTATTTGCTGAAGAGCACAGCAGCAGAAAATAGCTAGGAGTGGTTAGCTGAGTTTTACCTGTTGAACCAATCATCCGTGTAGCGCGGGAAGGGGAACGGGTCGTTGCTGCTGAAGTCGTAGCTGGCGTCGGCATTCTGAGGGCATCAAATAGATGCATTAAGAATAACACAACACACACAAATACACAAGGGGAGAAGAGAGAAACCAAGAAAGGCAGAAATGCAATTTTGACAGAAAACAGTGGAACCTTTTTGTAGTGGTGCGCTGACCTTATCATGGCCAGTTCTGACACGTGGAATATACCACCTCTTGGTTTTTACTGAGGCAACTGTCTCTCTCTGTGTTTTCAAATCCATTTTTCTGATTTCTAATATGAGCTACTAATGCACCTCTGAATATATACAAACATGCACACTGATCTGAATAGGGACTATAGCCTGCACCTTGACGCCATTCTTGTCTATGAATCTTTAATGATCAGCAGTACTGGGATAATGTGTGGTCACAGCAGGGATTTCAGGCTGAGAAAATAATGCTCCGATTCCTCCCGGCATTTAATTCCACATGGCCAAAAGTAATAGGATCGGAATGAACAGCAGCGGAAAAGCAGGAGAAAACAGATGCAGGAGACACACATCTGTCATCAAACTGGTCAATGTAATTAGCAGAATAGCCTGGTCTGGAGGGGAGAAGTGCACATGAACACACATAGACACACATATTCATACAAAGAGCTAGATCCAACTGGCATCTTCAGAAAAGTCTCACACTTTCTGATCTTTCTATAACACTTTAACAAAAACCAGTTCAGAGCCATCATCTTTTTAAACCGCTCCTCCCGCTCTCTCTTGCATGTTTGCCCATCTCTCCTTTGCCTGTCAATCATTTTGCTTGGAGTGCTATTTATTTTGCTCTGTGTACCCAGTCACAGGTGCGCTGCGTGGTCATGTGTGCCGTGAAATCACAGCCGCGCTCATTAGCCATAGAGCTAAACACATCAGATCAATCACGGGAACTGTTGCCAAGCTCGGGGCTGACAGCTCTGCTGGCTGGCATTTAGAAGGGATGACTCAGTCAGGGACAAAGAGAGAAGCCAAACAGCAATAGCTGCTGGCCCAGTGGAGAAACTCCTTAATTATCACAATGTGGAGCAGGTAACCAGAGGAAGGTAGAAATGCTCACAGGGACTGGGGTTACATGGCTGTGGAGTGAGGTTCATACCTCGGCAATTATTTGAGAAGAGGATGTGTTGATAGAAAATTATAGGCTTAAATGAGCTGCAGTCATCCAGGCTCTCTCTCTCTCTCTCTCTCTCTCTCTCTCTCTCTCTCCTCTCTCTCTCAGTAACGCTTTCTCTTTAGAAAATAGGTATCAAAGAGAACAAAACTAAAAAATTAAACAGGTGACATAATACCAGACCACAGGTAAAATTTGAAAAGCAGGCTTGGCTTGAAAATCTTACAGTATTATCACACCTGTGATGTGAGAACATGCTGTGCCCAACTTGGGCAGGAATGAGAGTTTTTTTTTTTTTTTGTTGTTGTTGTTTTTATCATTAAATGGAGTGAAATCGGCTGACTCCCGATAACTAATGGCACAGGGCCTGCCCATGAATCACTTGCTGTGTTTCTGAAGCTCATCTCTTCTACTGCTATCAATCAGACTCCATCCTTCCTCTGGTTTTCAGGGAGCAACCAGGGTCAGGATAATAGATTTTGCCCAGCCTCCACCACCTCACCCCTTTGCCAAACAACACTCTCCTCTACACTCTACTCGGAGCAGTGACTCAGTGTTGCTTTTCAAAGCGATATGGGCTCTGTTTTTTTTTTTTGAGATTCAGATCTTCCAATCCAGCAATTAAGCAAAAGAAGGTTGAAGGTGAAGTTGTGATCAGCATGATAGTACATGATAAAGGACACTGAAGAGCTTGCATTTCCAGGACTGAAATATATGGAAAATACATTTAATCTGTCCAGCAGTGAGTTTGAATGTTTATACCACTCCTGAGTTATTAGTATACTAGAGCTGGGCAATATATTCATATATCAATATATCATAACATCATGATATAGTATAAGTGTTGTTTTTTCCTGGTTTTAAAGGCTGCATTTCACTAAAAAATGCAATTTTCTGAACTTATTAGACTGTTCTGTTGTATTATTTACATCTACCTGCTTTGTCATCATATCCACATTAGTAATGACTGCTTATAAAAAATCTGCTGTGTGTAAAATACCTTACAAAAGCACCAACAGACCCTTTTCACAAGTCATTTTGACATGAAGTTGTAGGGCAAACACAGGTATTATTAATTGCATTAATGAAGGTCCTGTTCTTGTTTAAGTGTAGCAGAGTCTTTCCAGTGATCGTGCATGAACAATAGCATGACACTGGCTCTGTTAGACCTAAATGGATCAGAACCTTAATTAATGTCATTAGTAACACCTGTGTTTACCCTACTATTTCATGTCAAAATGGCTGCTGTGAAAAAAAAAAAGTCTATAGGCATCCCTACAATATTGTCACAGTATGGATACTGAGGTATTTGGTCAAAGACATTATGATATTTGCTTCTGGCCATATCACCCAGCCTTGTAGTACACCATATGTTCATAATGAAGGAGCCACGATGACAAACAACATGCAACACCCTGATGCATCTCTCAAAGTACCTCTTATATCACGCCAGAATAAAAGGAATGGCTGATTTCAGTAGCACATACAATGCAATTTCTTTATATCTAATCTCAGAGAGTTAGAATGGGACTTGTGCTGTCTATAGTGTGGCCTTGCTTTCTTCGTGTCATTGTTCAAAGTAAAGGTACTGTGTGACCTACAAAGAAAGTGCTGTGAGCACAAGATCCAAGCCAAATGACAGTATTAAAGTGAAAAGAGATAGTGAATGTCCCCAGCTCCTTTTTAAAAGATAGATGTGATCATCTTAAGCCCGGCATGTGCGTCATAGCGTGTGCTAAGCGCCAAACAATATAAATCTCTGAATCTCTTAACGAATTTTATAGACGCTTACAATCACTCCTCTCCCTCTCTCTCTCCCTCATACACAGTCAAACCAAAGGACATGCGGTGCATGCACACATATTAAATGAACTTTGTGGTAATGTGACATCACAACATGTTGTCATGGTAACTTCCCATGGAGTACAGGGGGAAAGTAATACTTGCAAGAACATAATCCTGGGACACAAAACCCAAATAATATCCCTCAGCGCCCTGCACAAAATTCCTTTCGAGACAGAGACAGAAAGAAAGAGCAAATGTCATTCATTGGCTGACATCTCCGTTGATTATGAAAAATCTAAGCACATTTTTCCGCCTTTTCATTCACATAGCTGACACATGCCACCCCCAGCCTCTAGTATTTAAATGCCATGATCTGTTACAAGTACACAATAAACAGTATATCTGCTATTTTATCACTAAATACTAAACCATAATACTAGCAATCTGCACTGACATACTTCTTTATCTAAATCATTTAAAGCACTGTGACTGTTGGTATTTGCAGGAAGATCTGGCATGAAATTGAACTACCAAATTAGAAATTTCTCATCTCAGGACACACAGAATCTCCACAATAATTTGCTGTAACAAAGTGCATCTTATAAGTTTGTCACAATATGAGCGTCACGACAAATGGAAAATCTCAAACAATAGTATGCGCACAATGCAAACAACTGATAGCTGCTGATTGCAGTGTTCCAAGTAAATAGAAAAAAAAAAAACGTTCAAGTCATAAATGGCCTTCATCCTGAGAGGAAGTGAAGGTGAGAGAGTGCACACACAAACTGCCTGGCACACATACATGCACATATGGTCAACTCAAACCTGCAGTAACTGAATGATGTGATGAACATTTTTTTCTCTGTTATTTAGCTGATAGTAGGAGGTCTTTGTGGGACTGCAAAAACCGTGATGATGGTAACAAAAAAGGATTACACATACACACACTCTCTGCCTCTGTCTCTCTCTCTTTCGCTCTCTCCGTCTCGGTCTCTCTTGCACACACGCACACTTTAGATCTGTGCACAGCATGATCCATCAACCCGGTGGAGCATGCTTCTGCATCACCCCAGCTGAGTCTGAGTGTTATTTTTGGGCTCGGTTCACAGGCAAGAAGCATGCAAAGGCAGGCAAACATATTGGCAAATAAATGCAAATGCAAACTTATGCAAGCTGCAAAAAAAATGACCACATAGCGTGCACTGACTGAGGCCGAAAAGCAAAGTAAAAACATGACATCAGGTCTAGTTCTTCAGCAAAATCTGAATAGTAATAAGTGAAATTAGTATTCATACTACTGATGCCTCTCAGTCTGCACACATTAAAGTTAAAATTAATGCAGCAAGGCCATAATTGTCAGTGGTGTTTTGATTACACCACCGCACCGTAACTCACTCTTTCACAAAATCTTCACCTCAGGTTTACCTCGGGTTGCATTGCAAGAAGACAACACCATACAGGCATGTTGGCAACCCACTGCAAACACATCACTCCAAGACTCAGAGCTGCTATACCCTGAGTCACACGTCTAGCTGACATTCAAAACAGCTAACACAAGGTCATGAGGGTGCAGGTCCAGCCGCCTCAAACGGAAAAGGAAACAAACAAAAAGAAATACTGCCTGTCAAAAAACTTTATAATCAAATCAAACTAAGCATCCTGTATTCCCTTGTTCTGTTTAGCAATCCTCGCTGTCCTTTAAGGTTTTATCAGTATTCTGGAGATAGAGCTTCACATTATGCAGCGCCAACTACCCTGGCATTATCTCTGCTTGTGACAGATCGGCCTGCCATTGTGCCTGCCACGGCGCAGTGTGCATTAACATTAAACAGCTTGGCTGGCCGTCTGCCTGTCTCCGCGTCCTCCAGGAATACAAGGAGACTCGGCAGCCATGAAGGCAACTTGGAATACACCTGTCATTGCCAATGGCACACCACGTGAAACCTATGACATCCACCACCTGAACCCCTGCTTTCATTATTAACAAGGAATTAGAGGAGAGAGTTTGAACTATAATGACAAAAAAATGAAGTACTCACATAATTCGATGCCAGATCCGGATGTAGATAGTCAATGCCTGAAATGTAATTGTGATCAGAATCAGTGATGTGATAAAGGTGGTGGGAATGAAATGTTCGCTTCAATGTAAAATAAATTATAATACATATAATATTAATATTTTTTATGACAAAGCATTCATTGATAAGAATGTTATGAAAGTCAAAAGTTCGTAAACTAGTATCTTCCGGGCAAATTCAGGCCCTTTAATGCATCACAAGCCTCTTTCACACAGAGAATCAGGCACAGAATCAACATTTCTGAAAAGGGTAGTGATTCACACAATAAGATACCAAAACATTTCTGTGTCCGCTTAATCACACACGCCATAACAATAACAATAGTAAGGGAAGAGGGGCAGGCACGAAGGATGTATTCCGATATTATGTAAAAAGAACAGTAGTATGGCAAGGCATAATTATGTTATATGTTTGCGAGACAAACAATGCCTTTTCGTTATCTCTTTTTTCAGAAACACATCAAAACAGCTTGCAAGGCTAAACTGAGCGGTCCATTTTCAAATCCAAATCACGGTTTGATTGTGGCAGCTGAGTCTGCTGTATTTGGTTCTCATCCATACAATGAGGAGAAGGAATGACTGGGCACTCAGAGGGCAAGAAAATATAAAAAAAACAAGAGCAAGTGAGCAGCCAAAGTGCTTTACAAATGACAAAACTTTCAATGGGTATGACACAACAAAAACAAAGAAAAAAAGACACTCGGCTTAAAGGCACTTGGGTACACTACACATTTCAATTTATTGTTTTCATCAAGCTGTTTGTGATGTGAATATGAATGGCTTATATTTACACAGCCACCCTGCCAGAACATTCAAGCAAATTTTGCTGCGTCCTGAACTGGAATATTGCCATAGCAGAATATTCCATAATCGTGGTACCACTCCCATTCACACACAACCATATGCTGTAATATTACTAATGAGAACTCACTTTAAGTCAATTGTATTATACACATGCTGCCTATCAGTGATCTTATTCTTACACCAAGTATTTTATCTTCTGTATTTTTTATTGCGTTCCTCATAAGTTAAAAATAAATGACTGTGATGGATATATGCATTTTCAGTTCAGCAGTTGTGTGAATGGCACAACATAACATAACTGTATGGTATACGCACCATCATCCATGATTGCGATGGTCACTCCTTTGCCTGTGTAGCCCAGTTCCCAGGCCTCTGCCACATTCAGGTCCAGCCCGGGGGTCCCGTCCGCCTGGCCTGTGTTTATCTAATCAGTCAGACAATATGGAGAACAGCCGTGACACATGGCACCCAGGTGAGCCACCATTAGCGAATTAGTCAACATGGAGGATGTGTGTGCGGGTGTGTGCGGGGAGAGGGGGGAGTGGAGCTATGAATCCGTATTGTTGGGGGCAGCAGAGCGGAGGTGAGGAGACGAGGAAGTAAATGTCAACAATATGGCACTTTGCTGCTGCATCCCTGCTGCACGGTGCTTAATCTGACATGCCAAATGAATGACGGCGAGCTTGCCACGGCATAAAAGTCACGGTTGCCAGTAAAGGTAAACAAGAGAGGCGGAAGCCGGCTGGCATGAATGTAACGATTAGATAGCTTGGGCAGTATCGGCTGGGCTAATTAAAGAAAGAATAACAATGTTGATTCAGGAACTGGTCGTGAATATGTCTGGCCTCAGAGTAATTAAGGCAGAAAGATGTGGGCTGGTGCTAAAGGTCAGGCGGCATGTAGACGGCTGCTTGGCTGATTACTCACCAGATACCACTGCTTGGTGAATAGGGGGTCACTCATGTTGACTTCAATATCGTTGATATTTCTGTACCCTCGTTTCTGACGGCTAAAGCCCTCTTGTTCAAAGACATTCTTCACCTGTGGGAGGAAGCATACAGTATTAATACTTGATCCATTACAGCTTGTGCTATGAATAGTTTAAAGCCACGAAATGAACTCTTATAATAAGGGTTGTTGTTTTACATAGGGCCAAAATAAACTTGGCTCCACAAGTGTTGCATGTGCCAGGACACATCACTAAAGCTAGAAATAGAATATCTTTTGCTAGGTTGGGTGTAGGAGTGTGTTGCTCGGTGCGTAGGAAAGCAGAAACCCCAGCTGTGCTGTACTGTACCATTACGGGGGAACATTGTGTAAATCAAGGCAGCTATTCTCTTCCTCCCAATCAGGAGGACTGCAGCTGGAGCTGCGGCCCCACACTTCCCCCTCACCTGCCATACGAGAGATGGAGCCTCTCCTCCAACCCCCCATTCGTTCCATTCGAGACAAAAAGCCGCCGCAATTACCCTCGCAAATTTACTTGTGTAGCTTTGTATCATCAAAGAGACAGAGGGGGATGAAAGCCAAAGACCAGCTGTGATTTTGAGTTTAAAAAAGCTTACTGACAGCTGCCAAAATACAATTTAAACAAAACTAGAATCTAACACGAGGCAGAACAGTTATCAGAATAATCTTACATGGAATTAAGGTACGTGATTATCTGGTAGGTCTGAGTATTGTACATAATCTTTTATAATAACCTTTAATAATGATGCTGTATTTCCATATACTCTATGTAGTGTCTTGTATTACACTCCAAATTACACAGAGAAGTCATGCAAGAGATCAAACAATCCATTCATTGTATCTCAGTTATGAGTACAATAATAACCAATAATGACAATGCAGCACTATTATGTAAAATGAAATCCCAATTCATGAAAAGTAACAAATGTTTCACTGAATCCCGCCAGAGAACCATTTTCACACCTTTAGAAATACTGGAGAGGTAAAGGAAGGCACAGTCTGATCTGTGATGGAGCCAGGCAATAGCTCAACCGAGCTTTTTACTTTCTCTTTTTGCAGAAAAAAATGGCTCATTTTCAGTCTGGAGTGAAGCTTTCCATCTGAGATTTATTAGGAAATAGCACCGCGCTCTTGTCACCGGTGTCTCAAAGACAATGTAATTTAATTTGAAGGTTTAGATCTCCTTGTTCTCTCTCTCTCTCTCTCTCTTGCTCTCTCTGGAAATCCTAAGAAAGAAGTATAATAAATTCTTGCTATTGTCTTCGCCTGTACTTTTGTATCCAAATAGAACACATCAAACATCTTGTTCAAAGTTTTAAAGTTAAATTTTGAAATTTGGTTTCCATTGCCAAATATTCTTTCTGTGCTCACCTTTGGCAGATTCACTCAAGCGATCCTGAGAAATACAGGCATCGTCGAGCGTGTTCACCACCACAGATAAAAGAACAGCACTTAAGAGGGCCTTTTCAAACAGTCAAAGCCGATTCACTCAGATCTTTTTTCAGCAATCAGAAAGCACATACAAATCAATACCCCAGTAAACCCTTCAAATGACAAACACAGAGCCCGAAAAATAAAAATCATTGTGTTATCGCCCTCCTTCTCTCTGTCCATCATCAATTTCTTGCTTCACGTGGCAGGGAAGCTGGTGCTTCCCTTAAGAAAGGCCTTGACCCAGCATGTCACACCGCCTACTCAAATCATCAAACAGTCCATGCAACCATACTCATTGTTTTTGCCCGGTGCTTGCTCAGAAACCCACAACGCCTCAGTTCACCTCAAATCAAAGAGCTGAGCTGCCTCTTTCCTCTCTCCTTGTCTTTGTTTTCCTTTTGTCTTTCTCAATCATGTGTTTTTCAGGGAAGCTGCCTATGCTGCACATGGATTCATTCATTTTTCAATCATTCACCCTTATTTCCCGCTCCTAGTTCCAAGTGTCTCCGTCTTTTATACCAAAAAATATTGATGCATGTAAAAGTGTGCGCGTGCATCCATGTATGCATGGATGAATGCATGTCAGGAAGGCATGGATGCGTGGGTAGATGGGATATGAAAGGATGTGTGATGCTGCAAAAATGATGAGGGGGTTATGATGTGAAAAGATATGCAAAGGCAGCAACATACAGCAAGGAGCTGAAAAGACATGGAGAAGCAGCACAGAGAAAAGACAGAGTCAAAAGTGGGTCAACATGCTCCACTAAGAGAAAGTCCTGCAAAGTAATGGGCTCTGAAGATAGCAACAAATCCGCAAAGAAAATCCCTTAAAGACGTGGTAATGTTGTTGTTTAAGCGTAGGTATTAACTGCATTGAGGCTATGAGTGTTCAAATTCAAAATGCGCTCCAGAGAAAGCTGAAAAATATATAATTCTTTTTTTCAGTACAACCTAAGAATATTGCACATTTCTTCCTTTGTATGTATTTCACCTCACAGACACCCAGTTGCAACAAAACTGTTCCCTACTGGTTTCCTTTTGATAAAACTGTGGTGTAAATATGACTCAGAAAATAAATGTATATGCTCTCAATAAGGGAGAGACATGTCTGCACACTGTCACTACCTGACAAATAGGAGGGGGACACTTCAGAATAATAAACAGGCTGCGTTAAATCAGATGTGCTGACCTCATCCATTTCAGAGACACAGAAATCAATAACTGCAGTGTTGCATATGAGCATGTCAAGCATCTGATTAAAACCCAGCATCTGGAACGTAGACCTGCCCATGTCCGTGGTGTCTCACTTCCATTAGCCGTATTAGCTTGGTGGAGTGGCTCACATTTATTTTCATTAACACCTCTCACAACCACAATTAGAGAGGTTAGTTCATTGTCAGCGGCAGGACCTCCACTTTCCCCGCCTCAAACAGTGGACAGTACTAAACAGCACACAGACAAACAGTTTTGTTTTAAAGAGGTGCTTAAAGGCAGCGCAGGTGCAGATAGCGCAACGTTTTTGATAGTAAACAGACAATGATATCTGTATCCATTCTTTTTGAGTAGATTACTCATTTCTGATCATTTTACTTTCACGTCAGCTGTCCTTTTGTAAGAGCAGGTATCACATTTATCAAATGGTGAATGCCACAGAAGAAAACCTGTGATACTGTAATTACATGACAACACAATAGTACTACTACCATGAGTAATAATGTAACTGGTTATAAATAATCAATTTCATAAAACAATTACATACAAGTAATTGTATAAAATTGGGCCGCAACTTATAATTATTTTCCTTGTCTATTAATCAGTTATGTATTTTGATTAACTGATTAATCATCTAGTCTATGATGTGTCAAAAATGATGACAAATGCTCATCAGAAGTTACCAGAGATAAAGTGAAGTTTTAAAATTCCTTCTTTAGTCACACAGCAGCCCAAGAAAGTATTAATTTTCTAATGCTCAGGCTATAAGAAGAAAATGTTTGTCATTTTTACTTGATGAATGATTAAAACAATTAATCCATAATCAAAATGATCAATTTAACTTTCTGTTGATTGACTAATCGATCAATCTACTAATTGTTTCAGCACTAATACAACAGTATGAGTTTTGAGAGGCGATGTAAAAGAGCATACTCTTTTAAGTCTAGTGGCACTGAATGTGAAAGCCCAACCACCTTCAGTCTTGAGTCTAGACTGAGGGAGAGTCCAGAGGGACTTCAGGCTGTGCTGCATCTCATAGGAGACTGAAGTCTGTAGAGGGATCAGACCATACCATGCTTCAAACGTGATCAGTAACTGCTTAAAGTCAGTTCACACTTGATCTAACTTTTAGCCAGCAGAGATACTAAATTGGGACATGTTAAAATCCTAGCTGCTGCATTCTGACAGAATTTGAAATGTGGCTGTGAGGCATGAATAGAGGGAGTTGAAGCAGTCTAAACAAGATGAGATAAAAGCAGGGGCAACCTGCTATCTCTGTGTATCTCGCTGCACAGATAGTGTTCTATCTTGTATACATACTCATGACGCATATTTCTTTACTTTCAACAGCTGTAGCCAATTAACAAACTAACCTTGATAAACAAAGACAGACACCGGGCTTTTCAGCTTGTGCCCTGCATTTATTAAGCGCAAGTCATTAAAATGGCAAATTGCCACACACCTATTTAGCTTTTATCATTATTCAGTATTAAGTCTCTGAAAGAACCAATTATAATTTTTGCTTGATGGAGGAAGACAGTACATCTTTATCACAATGGGGTTTGATAGAATGATTTCCTGTTGCTAAGTGCTGGTACCACTGAAATTAATCACTGTTCAACACCACCATTCCTAATGAACACTATAATTATAAGAGATTCACTGCAGACCAATGCTCCTGAAATCAACATGGCACAGCAGAAAATGTTAACATTTCGTACTGTATATTCAGAGTGTCATCAGAAATAATGTAGATATAGTGTCAGCACAGTAACAGTGCAGTAATCCTCATGCTTCAAAGACATAAAGCCTCAAACCATCCAGGTATGCAAAGGAAAGCGGAGCTATGCTAGGCACATTCATACTGGAAACACAAAGTGTGCATTTCCCTGTGTATATCTCTCTGTGTGTGTATGTGTGTGTATATGCTTACCCTGCGGTCTTTTTGGAGGCGCTGTCTGTGGCGGGTGTTGCGTTTGCTCCGCCTCTTTGAGGTGTCCTGGGGATAGAAGTGAAAAAGCCCCTCTCCAAAGGGAAGCTGGGAAAAAAAGACAGTGGGAAAGGGAGCAAGAGCAGAAGGAGCGAGATTAAAGAGACACAATAGCATGGGGGCAACAAGCAGAAACAGTTTGTGGCAGAGAGACAGAGTGTGAATGGCAAATAACAACAGAATAAAAAAATAAATGGAAAAAAAGGAAACAAGGTCATCACTCAGGTAGGAGTGAGGGTACCGATCCCTTTGCTTCAGTGGAGGGTCTATTTTAAGTGAAGTGCAGTGCTGGAATCAACCATAATAAATCACAAGGGCAGGAAAATGAGACGCATCATCCTCAGCTTTCCCTGAGGCACTGTGCACAGATTATGCCTTCTCCTTATGCTTTAGTAACAGCCAGGCTACAGGTCAATCCTCAAAATAAATGCTTTCAGATGTAGCAGTCAGATATAATATGAAAATGAAATTCTTATGGAGGGATTATTCTTATCTCCCGCTGCTCTATAATTACTGTTGTCCCCAGAAAGTACAGTTGTGGCTCATGTGCGATGCAAAGAACAACACAGCCGAGAAAAATGCTTACAAAATGCTGGACTTCCACTGAATGATTTTCTTTGGGGGGGAGGATTAAGGAATGGTCTAATTCTGGCTGATTGCGGATCTCCCTCTTTATCTTTCTCTCATTCTCTCTCTCTCTCTCTCTCTCTCTCTCTCTCTCTTGCTCTCTCTTTTATTTTTTCTGGTGACCACATTTATATGTGTGTGCCCGTGTGTGTATTTGTGTCAGTATTGTCTCCTGGTCTAGTTAATTAAGCAACAATGGCAGATAATTCAAACGGCACAGACATTGTTTAATGATGCATATCCCATTAAGACAAATATAGCTGCCGATTACATAACCTGGGAGGCAGGGAAGCATTGGATGGGGGGTGGGGGGTCCTTTTCTCGTAGTGCCTACAAGAATAGGAACTAGCAATCACAGACTTAGTGATGCTACACCAGAGAAACCAAACGATGCTGGTATCCGTCCTCCAAACAAAACCACACACATCTCAAATGATGATGAGTTACAGAATGGAGCGGGATTTGTGGAGGTGAAAATCCTCATTCAGAGCAGCACCGGCACCCCCCTGTTCGGTGCTACGCCTCACTGGCTAAGGCTCCAGCCAATTTCACCCACACATTTATTTTGACATGTGACAAGGCGCACACTGTCAGGGGATTATTTCCATGGCACAGCCATAAATGGCTTGTTACATTTTTTGACATGTGGTGATGGGCGCTGCATTTGTCAGGCTGTTTAATAAGATGTAGTAGCTTGGCTTAGTAAAATGCCATGTACTTAGGCGAGGTACATGTACATAAGGTGAATGTGATACGTGTATGTATGAGTGAGAGAGAGTGAGAGAGAAAGACACAGAGAGAGAGATGTAGTTCTCATTAATTTAATATGAGAGGGGTACCCTTCTGAGAGAGCATTGAAAATAAGCTGATTCTCTGAGGATTTCATTGAAATTTAGTCAGTGAAATGTGTCAAATAAAATGTGCTGTTTTCAAATGTATTCAAAAAGACTTTAACAGAGGACCTCAGGTCTTCCTTGGCTCTGACCCTTTGAGAAAACTGAAATGGGAATGTTTCATGTCTTCAGTTTTGACTGAATAGAGTTAAGTCCATTTAAGTCCTTTAGGCAGCCTACAATCCAAGGCCTGCGTTTTAATGAGGATGACGTCATTTCAATAAAGTCAAAGCAAAAGTGTAAATGAAGTAAAACCCAAAGGAAACCTTGAGGACCTGCTCACTATACGCCGCTCCACTTGACTGGCTGCGTTGCTAGATACAGTAAAGGCTAGGCTATTGACGATAATGGATGGGGAAACGTTGCCTAATAGTTTTCTTTGAGTAGTAGAGTGAAATATTTGATTTAGAATGGGATATTTTGGTTTGTAACAATAAATCATTCATGACAGGTAGGCTTTATAAAGCAAGAACAAACCCAGCCTTTTGCTGCCATGCATGCATCACAATTTTATCCGAGCATCCCTACCTTTCGGGCACTCTGGAACCCATGTTGTGCTGCAAGTTGGTGCGCTTCATCCTGTGCGCCTTCGTGCAACTGAACCAGCAGATGGTCCGTATAGACTCCCTCTTCTGCAGCCTGCGTCGCAAGAAGCAGCGCGTTCAGCAGCACTATAAATCCCACGGCTGTCCCATGTTGGGGAGATCCACGCATCGTGTCTGGCTTGTGTCAGCTCGCTTGCCTGCCTGCCCGTCGGAGTGAATTCAGTGTGCGGGATGCTCCTCGGTAGAGATGGGAGGGGGGGTCGAATCAAAGCTTTTGCGGACGCATCTCCCCGTCGTCAGCTGATGAGACCACTCCAAGTTGCGCCGTATTCACCGAGGCTTAGCTGCTCCTGCTGTGGTTTGAGTGGAGAGGTTGTGTTGTGGACCAAACCTGCATCCTCAGCTTTCCCTTTCTCTCTCCCCCTCCTCTTTTCATCTGTAATTCATTTACCTCCTTCGCTCGGGTATTTTCTCCGCGTGACGTTGTACCAATGGGCTCCGGCGGGTGTGTCCCGTTGTTTCCTCTCTCAGAGACCGGGGACACTTTTCAGGACCCTGGAGAGTTCCTCTCACTATCCACAGGATAGGCTGTTTATTGATAATGTTTACATTTAATGATCATCAAAATATTTTTTGAGGTCCAAACCTTAATAAGAAAATCATATAAGTCCAATGAACTTCTATTCTCCATCGTCAGTTTGAAATGACTATTTCGTAAGCCTTGGTTTATGCAGAGAAATGTAAATATATAGGTGTGGTATTTGTATAGCACAATTTTTAAAGTTATGACAGAATAACTGATTTAATCCCTCGTTTTTTCGTATAAAGATTAGACATATGCCTCCATTGTTATAAATCAAACCGTCTTTGCACAGTGGAATGTAAAAAAAGGTCCCATTGGGCTTTAAGTGGTCATTTGGATGAGAACAGCTAGTTGTTATAAAGACAAGTGTGAGAGCTGTCAGAAGAGCTCCTCATTAAAAGACTATATCACAGCTTCCCCGCCTGCCTCCCCCCTACATCCCTAGTGCTAAGTAGGCTACAGTATAAGGCAAGATAGCTGTAGGCTGATGTAACAGGGATGTGTGAATATGCGAGAGAGAGAGAGAGAGAGAGAGAGAGAGAGAGAGAGAGAGAGAGAGAGAGAGAGAGATGTGCTCATGTAAAATTATAATTTCCGTTTGTAATATCACTGATGTTCCTGTAACTGACAGACAATGTG
>OMLF01020928.1:0-10325 GCA_900302615.1 Holocentrus rufus | reverse complement strand
TCCCTCCCCCTCTCCCCATTCGATATTTCCCATCTCCTCTGCGGCAAGACTAAATCATCATATTACCATGTAAGTGTAGTTTACATCCCCCCTGCAGGTCAGAGGCAGTCTGAGGAAGGAATCGCCTATCCTGTGGGAAAACAAGTAGTTTAGATTTCCACAATTCACAGCCTCTTGTGATGTCCAGTGCTATGCTGCTGTGATGTTTTGATTTTTCTCCCTGCAGGGTGCCAGCTAATAAGGATGTCATTGATATTCTTGCCTGTATCTCTACTTAGACTTGAGAAAAACATGAGCACAATTAACAATTTTAGTGTTCTAGCACTGTGTGTTTTAACAGCAGCTAATATATAGTGGTGATATAGTAGTTAATCTGTTTTAAGTGATCATGTATTTTTATTTAGGTTATTTAACCTGGGAGTAGAGTGACATTCTTATTTAGTATAAAACAAATTGCTACAATCCCAAAGAATGTCATTTGTAAAACATGTCGTGTCCCTATGATTCATATTTCTCTACAGTAGTTTTTCCTGATGTTCATTAGGCCATCATTGAACTGAATCGTACATTTTCTCCTGATTCTCAAACTGCGCAGCCCAAAGCAGCATCTGAATATTGATAATGTGATATTAATCACTGGAAGGAATCAATATCGCACCCGTGTTTTGTTCAAGAACATCTCGGCAGGGCAGATGCTCTCTGATGCTTTCCGCTCTGAAGAGATGAAATATACAATCCATGTTTTTTCACCAGATCTGTTATGTCTGTTGCTTACACTTAAACTGTTAACCTTTCAAGCAATGAAAAACACTTATTTCTTCTCTCTGCCCCAAGTCCTTTCCATAAATCCCGGTGTAAATAAAACATATACTTGTTAGGTTCATGCCAAGGCTCAGCATCAATAACCGAGAGATATCCTCCTATATTATTAATGATCTCTGGCAAGCAACCTGCCAACGCAGGCTGCAGCAGTGCAGTTCTCACACAGCTCTCCACACAAACAGCAATGGAAATACAACAAGGAGGGACACAAAGAAACCAGAGGGAGAAAGTATTCAAAACACATTCTGGACACAAATTTAGGATAATTGGAAAGGGAAAAACAACTGCGTGAGGAGAGGTGTATAATCACAGTAACTCCTTTCCTTTGTGTGTTACTTATTTAGAGGTGTTGTTGCCTAATGAATGTACCACCTTGGAGGGAATAAAAGGACATAAATCAAGATCAAGCGTGAAGCATATCTAGAGAGAGAGCGAGAGCGAGAGAGATCAAATAAATTACTCCGCCTGATTTGATTAACTGTAGCTAACTCATTCTGTCTTTGAAGGGAAGGTTTAAGGGGCACCTCTTGCAATCTTCAATAGACAAACTTCAATATAACAAACCCGTGTGAATCTACAGTGGTGTATCCATATCATTACTCTTCCAAGTATTGAATCTCCAATTCGTGGCATTGTTATATAATCTTTTAATGGTACAGGAGTATAACCTTCACGTTATTTGTGTCTGCAACAGTTTCTGCTAATTTCTCTAAATTTGCCATTAGAAATTGCTGTTTGTCATTGAATGATTATGAAAAGCACAGCAGTAATACGCTAAATCATATCACTGTGGGTGGCTTGGATTTTCTAATAAGTTTCTTATGTGATATATGGACTATTCTGTTGTCTGAGGTGGACTTTCATACCCAGCATGTGTTCGGAAATTATGTTTATGTCATTACCGGTTTAATTACCATTACCAGTGTATCATGCTGTGCACCCCCCAGCATGCCAGATTCAAACACCTCTAAGACATTTGTGGCTGATGATTTTGATTGGACACCAAGGAAAACATTACCTCCAACTTCATTTTTCTAATCAAGCCTTCTGAGCTGGACCAGTTCCTCTGCTATGAAACAGCCGTGGCACTGCCAACTTTCCCATTTCCTGTACTCATTTAGTCTGCTGCGAAGTCAACCACCAACAATCTGATGCCAGAGCCATTATCGCCTTCAGTCAGGCTGTGAAGTTTGATGATGCAGTGTTTAACGTCGAGTGCTTCTTCAGAGTCTTATGTGACAACACGGCCTTTGAGGCACAGGAAGAAGTGATCACCGTACGACTAAGTCCGCTATCACACACCCTGTTGTCCGTTTTCTCATTTTGGACGCATGCAAGAAAGGTAGACCTGACTCACTAGGAAAATTAGGCATTAGCAAGAGTGATCATCCTTTCCATCTGTCTCTGTGTTGGTTACAGTCACTATAGCTGTCCAATGGATTGACTACAATTGTCAGAGGTGTGTGTGTGTGTGTATGTGTGTGCGTGCGTGCGTGCGCGCATATTTGAGCCTAAAAGCATATATTTGCTTTTATTTAGTCCAAAAAATAAATATCATCCAATGGGATAATAACATGATTACACAGCTAAAGGAAGCTAAATAAACAGCAAGCAGATGTATGGGAATAAAACTTAGATTACCTAACACCAGTTTATCAGCTGTGGAACTGTCCACAGCGTCCCAGTTTTGCTAAGAGGCTAATTGCTAATATGAGAAGGCTGTGATGAAGGGAAGGGGACAGGACGGCTGACCTTGGCAGGATATGATGACGACTGGGGACGCAGGATCACGCACACGGCGAAAAGCAGCATACACAGCAGTCTGTGTGTGGGCTCTGATGCTCTTTCCATTTTAAAAGGACATTAGGGCTGATGGTAATGGTATCTCAGAGGTTTCCAAGCCTCTTTCCAGTACAGCCTCATAGGCCAGCAGCTGAAGAGCATAGTCCATTAGGAAAGCAAACAATGGATATTTTTCATAGGCAAGACAGACAGAGGGTAAACATGACTATGTCACAAGCAATCAGCGGCATATCATGTTCTTTTTGTCCTTTTCTTTTCAGCCAGTGCTAGCTCTGCTTTAAGATCAGGCATTATGCTTTAATAGCACAGAGGGAGATGTTTACTGAAAACAGTGGATAGCCAAAAGGGGGTGAATGAAAGATCAGACCTTATCACCCTTTTCTAAGGAAAAAGGTGATAAAGCAAAAACATTACTAGGAATCTAGACACAAAATCATTACCGGGTGAATAACACCGCCACTTAGTCTTTAAGCATCAATTACCTTGGACAAAGGTTACAATGGGTGCAAAGAAATGCTGTTTAAGAAATGGCACATGGAAAAGTGCCTGCGTGCGATGTAGCATTTGCATCAATACATACACCTGTATCAAAACATAACCAAAGAGCTGAGAAGGCTCTTTGTAATTCTCTATGGCCTCTATGTTCCCATTGTATGTGAACAGCATGCGGCTCTCATGGAAACATGGTGGAGTTTGACACCTTTTTCCAGACTCTTAACAGAGAAGTGAGAACCTAAATTGCTTGATACACCCTGGAATTAGTAATGGCCACAGTCTCTTTGTGACTCACAACTTGCACAGGGTTGACTGTGACTAAAGAAATAGCCTGGGATTTTGCCTGCTATGAAGTCAACACAGATAATATACATTTTAGTCTCATGCTGATTAATTCCATTCATTCATTCATTCATTAAACCTGTTAAAGCTTCTTTCTGTGAGGCAACAATGGTAATCACTGAGCCACCATACTGCCCTTCATTTATTCAGTGTACTCTAATTCCTTTAATCAAGTAATTGTAATCAGTTTTTATACAGTTTAATTGTTTTAGCTTCACACTTCCACACTTAATATTGGCTATAATTAAAAACTGTTCATTTCAATGCAACCAACCGACTATGCAACAAATGACTGCAATAATTCTCTCAACACTGCCTCTCAAGATCCATCTCATAGTAAAAACAGGCTGAGAGAGGACCATGTAAATAAACCGCACATTGACTATTACAGGAGAGTCAATAAAACTACGAGCTGAAATGCATTTAGTGATCCTCACTGAGAATCTCATTGTTCACTCTACCCCTGCGATTTGCGAGGATACCCAGGCCAATCAATACAAGGACCATTAGGCTTAACAAACCTGGTTTGCCTATAAACTGCTCACGGGCTCTGCAAAGCAACAACAAGCCTGCTCAGACTCCGAGACAGCCTGCTTACATATAATGGCCCGGGGGGGCAGATGGCTTGGAGCGTGCACACAGCAGGATGTAATTTTATTCTGACATATTCTGACAGTGATTTGTCATTGAACAACAAGAACATCTGACGTCTCAGTTTAATGTACATGTGGTGACGCAGGTTCCCACTGGCTACGGAGACACAGCAGTACTTCCCATGTGGGCGTATGCATGCGTGCTCTATTTATGTGAATGTTTATACCACACTGTTAGCTATGATTTGACACTAAGCAAATGGAGGGACATGAGCACATTTTTCATAATGAGAAGTCGTGTTAAAGCAGTTTTTATCACTCTCAGTCATGTACTCTCTGGCAACAAGCTTGGCTGGCTGCAAGACTGAGATATGAAAGTTGAAAGAAACAGGACAAAACCTAATGGAGGAACCACAGCCTTATGCTGTGTGCTGACACAGGACATCATGATTCGATACTCAGAGGGACAGCTGCTATGCTATTTTTTGTGCTCAGTGCCCTGTATTTGAGGAAACATACAATATAGAATATCAACATTATTAAGAGTTTCATTCCAAAATTAAAATTTCAATTGGATTTATACAACAAATGGTTTAGATCCTCATTTGTGACAAATCAAATCAAATCAATTTTATCCATATAAAACTGTCTGACATTGAGAGGCATAACAAAATACCAGATAACCACTAATACATACACTGATTTAAATAAATATTTGATTTATGCACTGACCAAAAGTCACAACTTAAATCAACAGTACATATTACATATTAGTGCATTATATTGGCTGGAAGAACATATTTAATTACCCTTATCAAGTCATTACTACCTCAAGATTTATTGAACATTTGAGTAATTTGTATTAAGGATTACTTTAGGTAGTTTAGTTTATTACTTTATTTAACAGGGACCATGCGTAGCACAGTAGCTGGACAGAGGCAGCTGGATAGCTAATTTACATCAGTGGTCCTTGGGCAGGAAAACAGTGGGCAGGAAATGGTGGTGTGTTTCCACCATTTTATAAGAGCCACTTGAGTCTGTGCTTTACTCCTGCACCGTGCATAACAACGCCTCTTAGCTGTTCTAAAATCAGTGTAAAATACAGCCTCTCATGGCTTATTGCTTAATTAAACAGCACTGCTGAATGACTGCTGCCATAAAAGGTAAAACTCAATACAGAACATTCTTTAAGTTATTTTGCTTTCAGAATAGCTGGAAAGCATTTTTTAATGGCTCAGTCGCAATCATGTGAAGAGCATTGATTTCTATTGTTGAAATGCTACATAATAGTTATCAGGGAACTTTTGATTTCTCCCAAAAATGAATATGGCATTTTACAGAAATCATCGTTGCTGAAGGGCTGTTACACTGATGGTGGGTGACTGAATTAAATAGTTTAGTTTGTGATAATATCTCACTCACTGTTTAGAACTTTCTTTGTGCTCTGATCAATTGTATCCTCACCATTATTCGCTGCTTGAGTGGAACGAGACACTGTTCAAGGTTTTCATTTACAAAGACACTGCATGTAAACACAATCCCATCCTATCTCATCCTTGGTTCTCTAATTATCTTTTAAAGACACACACACACACTAATGCATGCACTGGTACACCTGCACATGGATGTACCTTGAACACACACACACACACACACATAAATCCTGCGACACAATATTTTGTTTCACCACTTAATTGCCTTACTTAGCCTCGCTGCTTTTGCAATGGGTAATTGGTTGTCATGACAAACACTCAGCCTATTCATAGCTCAGAGACTTGTGCCGAAGCCTGCAAAACCCCTGTGCAAAAACATTTCAAGACAGGAGGTAGAAGGTTTCTGATGGAAGCTTGCCACGTCTCCACAAGCTAAGAGAAAGGAAATGATGAACTGTTCCTTCTTTTCTCCCAAAATAATCTGTCAGTCTGGCTTAAGGGGAACCATAGTGACTCCTCAGGATAAAATGCACCCTGCCTTTTGCTACACAAAAGAAAACAGTCATACAGTATGACTAAGAGCCCTAACTGTGGAATCTTCTATTGAAATGGGGCTAAGGAGAAAAACAGAGCGTGATTTTTTTTTTTTTTTCTTACTGCTGAGAGACGCTAAATCGTTTGTGTAAATTGTTGATATGCTGAAGGGAAACACTCCAGAAATGAATCATTCTGTTTAGTGTCACCCTATTATTATGCGCACACACATACAAACACACACAACCAGCAGTGGTCTATTTTTCAAAATACTTTTTGGAACCGATTCCTTATAAAGAGTACTGTGTGTTCTTGTTTCAGCTTTTAGCCCAGTATAGCACTCATAATATTATCTACAGTAAACATTATAAAAAAAATGTAGGCAATTTTCTTAGGCTACTATTTGTTGAGTCTAGTAGAGGATAACGTGTAGTTGAAGTGTCAGTCAAATGAGGGCAGGAGAAATAAAAAATCTGAAGTCCTATTCTGATTGATAAAGTAATTTTTATTCCCTTCCCAGCAAAACTGCTAGTCTGAGTCTGGACAGGTGTCTCTTTTTCTGCATAACTTCAGATTCATGTTTTCTACACCCAATTATGACCATAACAAACATTTTAATGGGAAATTGCATATATTAGTTTACTATCCCTTTAACATTTACGTTTTAATCAGAGGTAAAACAAAGGACCCAAAAATTGTAGTCATTTCTGATCAGCTACATGCCAGTCTAGCACTCACATGAAAGAATTACCAGTGTAACTTTCAAGTTGTCTGGAGCAGTTTAACACATTTTTTGAACATGAATGGAAGTGAATGCAGGTAAGTTAGCCTTGACTTAATTCTGTACACACTTTATACAACCGATATTTGTGATGGACAGATACAATCACGACTGTTGACGAGAAGTCAAAATAGTACCAGTATGGTCGTTTAAAGATGGCCTGTGCTGAATTTTAAAATGTTTTGCTTTTTGTGGTGTAGAAGATGCCATGTCATGTAAGCCTCAAAATCTGAAGACAGCAGTCTTTCAAACCTCTGGCAACTGTGTTGCCTGAAACGCATGCATTATTTATGTTACAAAGAAGTGAGTAGACAATACTGTGAGATATCTGTGTCCTTCAAGTCACAACCGTAGAGGGATGAATAACAGGGTATCTTTTACTGACAGCTCTCAGACAGCTTAGTTCACATCTTGCTCATAATAACAAGGTTACCAGACATGATCACAATGGAACCTCTCAAAGCTTTGTGAGACCCAGACATGCTTGCAGTATATTGACTTCTTATTAGTGAAGAGAACCAAGAGAGAATGGCTCGGTCTCTTTCAAAATGCAACGAAATTCTTGTCATTGTGGCAGATTCTGGTCTGATAACATAAACAGGGACATTTGACAGGATTCAAATCAAAGTCTATGGGGAGAGAAAGCTGAGCCACGGCTATAATGGTATAAAATGATCATTACATTTGATTCCAAATATTTACGTAACTGGACTATTACTGTCATTGTTACACAGCCCGGTATTTATTATGGAGTTATAATGATAGGCTGCAATTTATGGTTGTACAATTATGTCTATTTCACAAGATTTCCTCTAGCATTGAGGTTATGTGAGGGGGAAAATTGTAAATAGTTCCACAATCACCAATTTCTGCTGCGCGAAATTTAATTTAGAGAGCTGATTTTATAGATAATTCCCATTGATCACTGGTCATTTGATTCATTTGATCACATTTCATTTGCTATCTGTCACCCCCTGGAGGTTACATTAGATATTCTTGCGGTTGTGGTAAAAAATACAATGTTTAGACCCCAGAACTTGAATGAACACTTGGATCTGTGTCCTTTTGTGTTACAGCAGGTGTCACAAGGCAAGTGAAATCTGACATTAGTGACAGGACTAACATAACATTATCATTATAAAGTGTTTCTCCCGTTAGCTCATCCAGTCAACGTAGCAAACTAACAAAACTAGTGGGCAAGCATAATCAAAAATAGCTTTTACTTAATATAACTCCTTATTGCTACAAACTGGTAGTTTAGTTGAATTTAGTGGAGAACAAAATGTCTTTTTAACTTTAAAACGGTTAACAGACGCCGGCTGAAATCAAGATTAACTCAACTCTGACAATAACCAACCCAACTATAACCACTTCTTCTCACCTGTGCAAAGACATCAAAACCTTTGATCTAACCCACTTAAAACGCAGCAGCAGCTTGTAAAAGAAGGTGGCAGGAGTGACAGCTTAATTGCCAACTCCTTTCCACTGCTTTGGTTCTTACTGTAAAAACTCTTACCTCACTCACCCTAGAGACTCAGTGACTTTCCCGCAAGTCAGAAGTTAGCCCAGTGGTACCATGAGTGGTACCACCACCCAATCGTACATATTAAATATAGCTGCAGCCCTGAATGGGAATGACTGTTCTATCTATTCAAGTTCTGTGGCTTATACATACTCACCACATTACCTGTTGACCATGCAAGGATGACTTATTGTTACCTACAAGATTGTGAAACAATAGTATGTGCTTCTGCAGATGCCATAAGTCCTTCTGATTTCAAGTTCAATTTAATATAAATTGTGTATTATATTACCAAATTCCAGTTTAAAGTTACATTACCTATAATCCAAAAGCAAATTCCACCAACCAGAGAAGTTGGCGTTACCATGGAGATGTTCACCATGCTGGAGTTGTGTGGTTTGTTTAAATGACCAGAGCAAAGCACTGTCTAACACAGACAGCAGCGAAGCTCAGGCTGAGCTTAGGCTAAAGCATTGTTTGCTGGACCGGCCACTAGCAAACTTGCTAGCAAACACATAAAAAATAATGTAATGTTAGGAGCTATAGAACCGCCCAACTAAAGCACTACAGATATGTACAATAAATCACAAGTCTCAATAATCACTAAAGATGCAACTTCAGATGATTACAAATGCGAGGAGAAAGAGGTTCACAAAGAAATGCTTTATAGAAGCTGTATTCATTCATTCTGTGTAAAAGCAGTTAAGCATATTCTTCTCATTTTTTGCCTTTTTTCTTTGCTGTGAATTAATTTTTATGATGTATAATCATCTTGTAGCTAATTGGATCAGTTCAAGCCTTAAAACTCTTATGTGAATTCATATGGGAGACGAGACTGGGCAATTTCACACAACATACGTCTAGGGGCAACATGGTGAGCTTCAACGGACCATTCTGCTCTACTGAGTCTGATGGCTTGGGGATGGGGGATGATTTATGATGGTGATTATCTAAGGTTACAGCTAATAATGATATTCATTTTTTGATCAGTATTCCACCACCAACAGTGTTTTCCAAGTCACACAGAGTCTTAGTCTATCTTCAGCCTTTCAAATTGGAGCTTGCCATGGCTATTCTGGCTAGACCTTGCAAACGTTTGTCAGTTGATGCACATCAGTCAGGCTTGGTAGCTAGCTCACTATTGTCAGTAAGTTCACAATTAAAACATGTAAATCACTGAAGGGACGAGCACAAAATCACATTAAAGAAGCCTACTCAATTATTCATGCACGCTAAATGGGCTTTCCGTACCTCTCATTGTCTTGTGTAAAGTCTGTCACACAAGAATTTGTGTGACAGACCCCCAGTTTAGATTTCTCTCTCTTATAGGGATAAGAGTTCCTATCAGTTCTTATCCTGATGTGGTTGCACTTTTTGAGGGTATCACTTAAATAGAATAGCTGGTATTTACCACATCATGGTGGATATATATAAAATATTTCCCCTAAACGCATCATATGAGAGAACACAAGAATCTGAGACACTGACTGTTCAGTCAGATCATGTTACATATTTGGTGCATGTTTGGAGTTAGTGAGGGTTTTGCCAGGAAGAATTTTCTTTCACTGCATTGAAAGGTAAAGGATGTCTTCCCACCTAGCCGTAATGCCTACTGTCATTTTGTTATTATATTTAAAAGTGGCCACTGGCTGGCGAGCTTCATCTAATGATTTGCACGTGTTAATGGTCACAGAGTAAGGGCCAGACTGAATGGCTCATGTCGTCTGATGGTATCATTCAATCGTTTCCTGACATTTTCTTGCTGCTTCATGACCTTTGACCTGCAAGATCATCATTATCCAATAAAGATGCTTTTGCCGCTCCACTTTTAGCAACTCGTGGACCACATTGTTAATGCTAATGAATGGAGAGTAGGTTCATTATAGGTCTTCTCTTACGTATAACTTCTGTACAATTAACCCCTCCCCCTAAACCCCCCAATCTCCATCCCCACGCGCACACACACACACACACACACACACACACACACACACACACAC
>OMLF01020924.1:3899-15150 GCA_900302615.1 Holocentrus rufus | reverse complement strand
TCTGTTATGGTTATATTATGTTTATGTTATGCTGAGTAATTCTAAAGACAACGGGTACTGAAATTGGTTCTAGGCAGGGGATCTAAAACAAGCCTGCCTCAACATCAGAGCTTTAGCCTCATTACCAGCTGCACGTTCAAATAAGTCACTACATCACAGAGACAAAACACAACATGTTACCAGAAACGCTACCCCCCCAACTCACAACAAATATCAGCTGCATTAGCCCCCCGGGGTCTGGCCACAAACCCAGCCACATCTCCACCCACCCAGCCCTGTAATATATTACCAACTGGCTGGCTGACTCCCTTGCAGAGTAAACACCAGGGAAATCATTCTCCAGACCTCCTCCAATTTCTCTCCTTGTGTCATTCTCTCTCCGTCCCTGTCCATTAACTTTATCTTGGGTTTTAACCTGTGGATTGCATTTAGCTCACTGACTAAGTTCACTTAAGAGAGAAATGACAAAAGTGCTGATCTAGTTTTTTTTTTTTTTTTTTTTAAATTCTATAGCTCTCTTTATCCTGTGTCTCAATCACTGTCTGGAAACGAACACCTCTCCGTCTTTCCGTCTGGAGAAAGGATTTTCCCTCTGGAAAAGCTGGAATAGCTCTGTGGGGTTGGAAACACAAACTAAAATTATTGTGTGTAACTGTGTAATGTTATTGGTCTGGAGGGGATTTAGAACATTTCCGCAACCCAAACGGTAGCTAACTGGGAAAGACAGGACCACCAGACCAGACGCACCGACGACGACGACACACACCTAATCATCTCAACTGGTTAGAGCGTACAGGGCCTCTACCGTCCAGGCATCATGTTCCCTTTAAACCACAAGTCCCTGACACAGTGAGGACCTGGATCACATCAGAGGAGGGGAGTTTTCTCCTCTGATGTGTTCCCGCAAAAAATGGCACAACTCAAAAGCCTGGTTTTGAAAGGAATCTTATTATTTACGTACGGGAATCTATTTCCCAGCCGTGTTTTCCGTAAAGAGGGGCAGTTTGAGCGGTGCTGATGGATCTGAGTCATCCTGTCCTTTTCCATGGCAGTTGTGTGGAGAGAGGAAAGAGCAGACGAGGGGGAGGAACATATTTTCTTCTGGGTCGGGAGCAACCAATGACACTTTTCTAACTTTATTCCAACGAATGCTGTCTTGAACGCTGGGATTAATGAATAGGCCTGATGGTGTCTGTATGGGAGTCTAGCTCGCTCTGTGAGGACACGCAAGGCCTAGACGCTGTGTTTCTGTCATTATGTGTGAGGGAGTGGGAAGGGGCATGCAAACAAACACTCATATTTTTACTCTAAGACCATCATCATATCAGTGAGTCTTTGAGGGTAATCATTTTTATCCAATATGGCCTACAGGTAAACTCACCTGTCTGCCATCCTGGCCCACATTGGTCTGGCCTCTCACCACCGTCCTGATGTTGTCATCTAGACGCCTGCCATGAGACAGAATGACAATCCAGTCACATTGTGGATAAAAACACCTGCTGTTAACTTCCCTGACAATAAAACTGAAATAAAGATAAAGAATTGGTTCCATCTACTCACCGAATCTTCAGACGGATCTTGTTCACCACATCATCAATATTTGCCAAAGACTAAAAACAAATATAAGGACAGGAAATCAATCAAGGAAATGAGATAACTGATTTATCAAAACTTATAAACATTTATAAAGCATAGATATTTCAATACTTAAATTCTCAAGATGTCGCATCAACCATTGTCATTGTCTGGGTAAGGTGAGGCCACCAATGGAGGCTGGATTAGTAAATTCTGGTCACTTTTGTGCTCATTCCCCACTCCCCACACAGACATGCTTCCTACTTTGTATGCTCATTGCACTTTACACTATTGTTTGGTACATTATTATCATCTCCGCCAGGGAAGCACGCACTTGGTTGCGTGTGTCTGTCTGTCTGTCTGCCTGCAGCTAATCTCACAAACTACTGGGCCTGTCAGCCTAAAAAATTCTGTGCAGTTATGACTGCATGAGGTAGAACCTCTTGTGGTTGCAGTGATTCAAAAACTTTGAAAAATGTTTGTTCTCGCTATTTCTGCTCCCTCACTCCATTCATTGTCTAGCTTGCTCAATCATCACTCTCTCTTTACTACTACTACTACTGGGCCTATCAGCCTAATAGACTATTTTTTTATCCTGCTGTAGCTGTGTCAAAAAATCCAGGAAGTGCATTGCCTTTTCTGGGAGAGTTTATAAAACACACTGCTGAGTAAGAAAATCAACAGAACACAGAGCAGACAAACAGGAAAACAACACTTTAAAAAGTGTCAGAGGCTGATGGAATCTGTCAACAAGCTGGGGTTAAAATAGGTTCAGTGGTCTGATGCTTTATAACTGTAAATGAAGTGTAAAACAGTTTCCCTAATCTTCCTGGGTCTTTAAACAGAAAACAAGATCAAAGCCCTCGTGGAAAACCCCTCTCACCCTCTCTACAACAAGTTGTGGCAAAAAGCAATAGCAACTATCTACTTTATATAGACATTGTGTCCCCACACACACCCAGGTGGAGATCTGCACTCTTCTGAGTGGACTCCTTTAGTTGTAGTATGTTTTCATGTCCTGTTTTTTTTGCCTAAATAAAGAATCTCTGGGCAGGAATATAAACACTGCAAGATTTAACACAATACTTTGCTTCACAGCTTTTATATTGGTAAATTATACAAATGAGTTAAATTCTATCTTCATCCAATATGTGGAGCAAGCACAATCACTTACCCATTTGATTACCACACAGATAAACCCCAGTAATTTGGAAATCCATGCACACTATAAATGCCCTGTACTATACAGTCACTGACAAGGACAACCTAAAGGCTTAGAGTGACCCCTTATGGAGACAGGATACATCAACATGGCCTTGCTGCTATAGCCAGCACTGATGCAGGCCAGTGATGTTCATATTTCCCATAAACTAAGGCTATTCGTTTATTTATTTTATTGTTTTTTTTTCTTTTTTAGAGAAAAAGAAGGGGGGAAAACACCAAGACAAACTATCATGACAAATACTTTTTACCACTTCTTTTAAATGGAGAGGCATAAACCTAATATATGAGTATTTTGCTTATATAACATCCAAGATTACTAATGTGAGAATTAATATCATAATGTGACCTCAATAAACTGGGGCCTGGGAAATGTGAAAGTCGTGTTATTCTGTGTCTATACGTAGCCTATCACATGCTGGTGTTATGAAATGACGATGACAGATGCATGCATGTGACCAGGGCGGCCAAGGCTTCAAAAGCGTTAGATTTACCCTGTCAGTCATTTGGTCTTACCTGCTCGGTAGGGAACAGTGTGTTGATATATTCAACAGCATTGAAATCTGCTCTGTCCAGTGGGTCTTGGCTGGGGAAAACCTTGCACATAAACAAAACAAATCAAATTGCATCGGTATTCCTGATTGGCTTGTGCTGTCTTGATGTGTGACGGACTGCAGCTCGTATGGCATGCAAACCTTTAAAACAAGTACGATCTGAGACAACCATATGGCACAAATAATCACCACATTTGTTATCAATTCAGTGCTATTATTTCGAAAGGGAACCACGACGACTATCGTCGAAGGGCAAACGGTAATGACAGCTTCGTATGCTAGCGATGAATTACAACTAACGCTACTATAACGTTACACCCTTGAAGCTGTGTGGCAAGCTGTTCACATTTTTCTATAACCTCAACCTTTTCAATGTAAAGGCTAATGGTAATGCTGGCGTTTTTGTTAAGTGATCGTTATCCATATGTATCACGTCTAGGAAGCTCGCAAGCTGGTTTGGCTAGCTAACAACTACCGACCCAGCTGTGCAAAGCAAGAACAGCAACATGTGCCATAAACTGTAATAAGAATGGCTCTAAATATCTACCTGTTCAATGGCTAATTGCACCTCTGGAGTAAGATGCAAAATAGCCTCTAAATCTTCAGCAAATTCCAATTCTTCCTCCTCCATCATTGTCAAAACAAAACTAGAGACCACTTCCTGGTCTGGAGGTTTCTGGGATACCGAACGACGTAGCCGTCAGAGAAACGACGCCTTCAATTGCTATCGGAAATCGTAACGCCAACTGTAGCGCACACGAATGACACAGCACATGGGTATGTTTCTTTAGTATGTGTGATTCTATTGTTCTCTTTGATACCGTGTGTGTTAATAGGTTCAAATACATATTCAAAAAGAAAAGAGAGGGAGACAGTACATGGGTAAATACGACTGTAATACCTCAGTTACCGAAATGCAACACTAAGAGAGTGGAAGCATAGAGTGGAAGACATGGAAGCCATGTCAACAACTGCTAGTAAAACTTATTACGATGTGCATTTATTATGTGTTATTGTTTGTCATTCTATGTACAAATTTTTGTCACACTTTTTTTTCTTTGATAAATTAATCAATGAACATACATTTTCTGGTCTTTAACTTTGTGCCACAAGATTTCTAAAATAAAATGCCAGCTGCCAAAAAATACTTTTGTTGCAGGGTACATTTAGTTCTCATTTCTTAATTAAATAACTTTTATATTTGACCAAAAATAAGCAAAAAGTAAGATTCACTACTTATAAATAAGAGAGCTTGGGCCTGCAGTGGGTGTATGAAGTGCCGGGGATGTTGCTTTGAGCCATTAGGTCCTTGATCATTTGGAGCAAGAGCTGTGTTTGCATTTTTGGCATTAAGCGCACGTGCATTGCACTCTGACAAGAATGTACCCTGTCCCCTCTCCTGTTTGTGGCATTCATAAGCAGAGTGAGGGCTTGGTGACATTAGGGTGACATCTCTGCCTGTGCTGTGAGGAGCTCAGCAATCTGGGGGACCTGCTGTTAGTGGCAGATGTCATCCTTCTGGCTCCTTCGATCTGTGATCTCCAATGTGCTGTGAAGCGCTCTGCAGCTGAATGTGACACAGCTGGGATGAGGATCAATACCTCCCAATCTGAGGCCATGGCTCTCTCTTCCAGGAAAAGATTACCTGTCCCATCCAGGTTAGAGGTCAGTAACTGCCCCATCAGGAGGAACTCAGATATCTTGGGGTCTTATTCATAAGAGAAGGTAAGGAAGATCATGGTATTAACCACCAGTTAAGTGCAGCAGCTGCATTAATGCAAGGGGAAAGGAGAGGAGGCTGGACTCACTATGAGTGAGGGGGTGAGGAGCTCAACAATCTGGAGGGACCTCTCCTCCTCACTGAGAGGAGCCTATACTAGGCTGATCTGCTTGCCCTGTTTGATACTCATACTAAATGTAATACTAACACTCATACTAATACTGGTACTTGACAAGTCAGGTCAATATTTGTTTAGTCCAATATCACACCAAAATGTCTCAGTACACTTTACAACAAAAACACTAAACCAGCATTGAAAGAACCAAACAGAGATTTCATAATAAAGGTAGAAAATAGTGCAAGACCACAAAAAATAAAATGAAAAAAATACAACAAAACATGGATTATTCAGAACTGAAGTTGTTGATTGATTATAGCACCATGAAAAGAGGCAGGTTTTGAGTTTTTTTTTTTATTTCAAAAATACTAATACTAAAACAAATATAGTAGCTAATACAAAAACTATTACTAAAAATAATATAAACATAAACATAAAAATAATTTTAAACAAACAGACAGACAGAGAAACAAACATAGGTAGATAGATAGATAGATAGATAGATAGAGGCTGGATAAATGTGTCATTGAGGCCCATTAATGCACATTTTACAACCTGTGCTGAATTTCAGAAAGTGCTAAACCTCCTCACAGCTCGGATATGATCTTGGCCACCTCCCAACTAAAGCCTTCATGCTCTTTGCCCAAACTCATGATTCCCACCACAGTTCTCTATATTGAAGCTGTCATATCACATCTACTACATCAAGAAACTGACACATTTGTTCACATTTGTGGCATCCTGAAGACTTAAGTGCACATCTCCAATTAATGAGCAGCAGTGCCTCCTAATGTTAGAAAAAGGAACAACACAAACATGCACACACACACATACACACCGTGCGCACACACACACACACACACACACTTACACTCTCATAAGCCCTAAGCTTCTAAGCGTTACACTATTCTGTTTTATTCCAAACAAGAACAAAGAGAAAGATAAAACCATAAGAGAGCTTGAAGTCCAGTATTAAAACGACTACAGAGGAGAGAGGAAGAACAGAAAGACAGAAGAGGGAAGAGGAGGGGGAGAAAAGGAGAGGAGGGAAAAGCAGTGGAGAGGAGAATAAGCAGGGGAGACGAGATGAGAGGAGAACAGAAGAAACAAAAGCTGTGGAGAAGATGGAGGAGGGGATGGGAAGGGAGAGGGGTGAGAAATAGGACGCGATACAGAGGAGAGGACAGACGGAGAGGAGGACTAAGTGGAGAGAGGAGGGAAAAGAGGATGGGAGCTGAGAGCGAGGGGAGAGGAGAGTAGATTAGAGAGACTTGAGGAAAGAAAAGAGAGAGAAGACAGGAGCGGCAGTATCAGGTTCAAGTGGATATTATTTATAGGGATGGAAATCAATGGGGTGGAGAGAGGGAGAAAAATGAGAGGGAGAAAACGAGACGAGGTGATCAGGTGTAGCAAGTCCTTATCGTACCTCCAGGATCTTGCTGTTTTTGTTAGCGGCTCATTTTTAAAATGGAAAGCAACTTGCAGTGTGTCCGATGGGAAGACACATAATTGAGAGCGCATTAAAATCTCCGAAATTGAGTCAAAGGACAAGGCTGCAAGTGCTTTGGATGAAATTGTGCTGTAATACATTGGCAAATAATTGTCTACACTGTGGCATTCATTCAAAATGAAATGGTCTTGCAATGTGTCGATTAGATATATTTTATTTGCTTATTTATTTCTTAGATGGAAGGAGGGTTTTTTGGAGGGGGGCGGTTGAAAAAAGAACAGGAGAAAGGATGAAGAGTAAGAGAAGCTGGGAAATGGAAAGAGGAGAACATGATGAGAAGATGAGAGGAGAAGATAGAGGTGGAGGAAGCAATGGGAGAAGAGGAGCAGGAAGAGCAAAAAGGTGGGGTGGGGTGCGGTCGGGAGGGCGTTATGTTAGTGTAGGACAAAGCAGCTGTCAGCAGACCGATAAGAATCTCTCCCACAGAGGAAACACAGCATATTGCACAGCTCACCAGGGATCACAGCCAACACTGCAGACAAGCTGTGTGTGTACATGCCTGTGTGTGTGTGTGTGAGTGAGTGAGTGTGAGTGTGCATGTAATTTTGTCACTGGGGCTCCTAATAGGCTTGGAAAGGTGAGAGATGCTGAAATGAAATGTAACAAACCTGTGTGTGTGTGTGTGTGTGTGTGTGTGTGTGAGGATGTGTGGGTGTTTGTATGTGCAGAAGGGGCACTGCTATATGCTGTTTCCTTTTTGGGGGGCATCTTTGTTTTTTTTGCTGCAGACGAAATTCATAAAATAGAATTATTGGTGTTTGTGAGGGACAAATATGATCATGAATGTTGACAAGAAGTCAAAACAGGACCGGTATGGGCCTTTAACTTACACAATCGTAACAGTTCACCAACCACAATTTGTGCCCACAACAAGTCAAGTAATCTGTGTTTTTATCTTGATGCTCATTTCACTCTATTTTATGTCACACTGTCTAGCAAAGTTGTTTTATGAGGAAAAAGCCATTTCCACGGACAGACTGTATACAAAAAAAAAAAAATCATTCTGTGCTGTGTGAGGGCTTCATTCTTCACAAAAATGATGGTGCCTTTGTCGACACCCCAGTTTGGAGCTACAGTGGTGACCAAAGGAGGGAGCACAATAAACCTCTGTAGTTATCTACGTCACCATCACCCAACATAGTCATGTGGAGGGAAGTGAGTTATTAACCATCATAACTGCCCATAGTTAAGTTACAGAAGGACAACATTAGTAATGTTAGCTTGTTCTGTGTATACCCAAAGCCAGTCTGCCCACTGTAACATTAACCAGCTTGCTGTGTTAGCTAAGAGGACTTGACTTATACTCCCAAACGCTGCCATCTGTTGTTGTTGAATTATGAAGCACCCAGGAGCAGGTTTAACTAACTAACTTGGGCCAAACTTCATGACGGCGGCTCACTTTTAAAGAGGGTACATTGCCTTAATAACTTATGCCACACACCTACGTTCAGACTATTAGATCCAAACATGTGAACACAATCTTAGCCAGATTGGAGAAAGCTGGGCAGACAGAGCCACTTGATAACCACTTTCATGCTGCCACTCAGGCACAATTGCCTTTGTTGGGTTTTGTGAAGCCGGCAACTGCTAAAATAACCTGGCTTGGTTGAACTGTTGACACTGACAGCTGTTTTCTTTCCTGGTGGCTAGGCAGCATCCAAGAATTGGGAGACATCATGTCAAGCTAAAGCAAGGGGTTCAGGTCAGTGAAGCGTACTTGAGTCTCTGGAGAGGAAAAGAAGGGCAGATGAGACTAGTGCATGTCAGGATGAAGCCATCACAAGATCTTTGGCTTACTTTCTGGCAAAGGACATGATGTGATTCAGAAATGTGGAGTGGGCAGGGTTTAGAGCACTTAAGAACACAGTCATGCCAAGGTGCAAAATCCCAAATAGGTAACCTCTCGCTGAAAGAGAGACCCAAAACTTATGTCTACTCATCAAAACTGAAGTTAAAAACTTTTTGTCTGAAGCTGAAACTTTTGCCTTTACAACTGACCTCAGGACAAATATCAGTGGATACTCTTATGAGCTTTACAGCTGATTTCATCACCTGGATCATCCTGCATGGGAGTTGAAAGCTGTAAATATACTGAAATTCATAAATGATTTTGTCGCTGATAGCCTTTTGGATGAAAATAATACCCCATGGGCCTACTGCGGATGATTTTGTACGATAGTGTGATGACAACTTTTTGCAGCTTAATGCTTCAACAAACAAAGATGTAAACTCCATGCTATTACTCAAAAAACTACAAATCAAATAGTAGATAATGTTAGACAGTTACAAGTATCTGGATACCATAATTGATTTAAAGTCTTAATGCAAATGCACCCTCACCCCTAATGATCTCTCCAAGAATAGTAAATGTAGGTTAAATAAATACATAAAATGCCAATGCATAGAGACAACAGCACTTGTTCTGCTTAAGAAATCTCAGGTCCTCTTGACAACACTGTGATGAAAGTGTTTTCTAAATATTCAAATGACTGCGTTTTGAGTTTCTCTATGATATGTTGGTTTTCTAATTTGAATTGCAAACGCAGGAATGCACTTAATGGTATTGTTGACCAGTGCAGCTGCATAAATGGAGTGAAACGGATAAATGTGTCTGAGCTGTTTGATAGACAGGTTTTTTTAAAAAAAAGCTTTGGCTGTGCTTTTAAATTTCGACCATCCACTGCACTCTGAATTTCTCCCTCTCCCCACAGAAACCTGCCTCACACTGCTAAAGATTAAGACTAACAGATATAAATATTATTCTGTAGCCTCAGCCGTGAATTATGAATGTATTAAACCGTCTGTAAAAAGGAACTCCTGTAAAGGCACTGCTTTGTTGCAGAGCACTCCTGTCATATTTAGATGTGTGTGTGCTGTCTGTTTCTGTTACTACATGGTTCCTTTATGGTTTTGTATTGTATCTCATTTCTAATTCTGTACATCAGTTGCCATCTGGGATTATAATAAAGTCTGAATCTGAGTCATGCGTCTGCATGTGCATGAGCAATGCATGTCTAGAGACATTTCCCCCCCCCTAGGGATCACTCTGGTGAGCTTATTCAACACTGAAGAATATTATCTACAATTGGGGCATTGACCCGAGTGCACCTGCATGTTTCATTGCTGACAACAGTTCCAGTATGAAGATAGCATTTTAAAAAAAAACTCCTCCCAACAACCCAGCCACTTCGGCATAATCTGAATCTTACAGTTGGAAAAGCACTGCAGATTTACAAAGTGGATGCCGCATTTGGGGCTTGCAGAAGTGCGGACCAGGGGTTTAGCCGCTTTGGGAGGAGAATGAGGGAATTGGCAAAGATACAAGCAGACCTGAATCTTCCTCATCATGCTCTAATCCAAAATGCCCCGCATGAATGGGGGTTCACATGAATTTCAGCTGTTTGAATTCGTCAGACATCAGTGTCATGTGTATAGATTTTTTGGCTCACTTTAAAAGAAATGTATATGTATGCCTTATTGTGACACATTGTGAGTATCTCTCCAACACCATACACATATGTGTATACATGCTATCTTATGCATGCAGGTTTGTTGGACAGCATGCTGCAGTTGGAACCACTTTCATGGCAGGCAGAAGCTCAATGCACCTTGTGCTGAAGAGGACATACTGTACATCTCCACCCTTGAGGACACATCTAAGGTACTTAAGCCAGCTGGAGCTTTCACTGATTCCCTGGCAGCAGAGACCTGCCTTACATTATCTGAACTGAGGCCAGTCTCTAGGCATCTCACTGAGTCCATCCTGACTAACTCCTGTTCGTGACACAAAGTTATGTGAGTGAGTGAAGAGTGAATCCTGTGTTTTCGATCACCTTGTCCTAACCGAACTCATGTATCAACAAATACAAGTGATATCTCACTCTTGTTAAAAATTGGCTGCCCTGTCTCTGTTACCACTTTGACATCTAGCAAGTGGGTTTACCTGGGACTACCCACTAAAAATAAACAAATCGATAAACCTATTTTAACCCCCACTGAGTCCATCAGCCTCTGACACCTTTTATAGTGTTGTTCTCCAATGTGTTTGCTCTGTGTTCTGTTGACTTTTTCATTAGCAGTGTGTTTTACAAACTCACTCAGAACATGCAACACACTTCCAACAACACACTTGCAAGATTAGCCTCAGACAGACACACAGACGTGACCAAATGCATGTTCTTCTGGCGACTATACTATGAACATAAATCCAATCCAGAGGATGGTGAATTTATCACATTCCATAGATGGCTAGAATTGCTTACCTAACATGAAGAGCATGTCCTGTATCTTTGCACTTTCAGCAGGTTGCAAATTAGCAGGTGACCCTTTTACACTTGTGCCAGTCGGAGCTGGGCTCTGACTGGCACAAGTGGGCTGTTGCAGGTTTTAGAAAATGGGACTGAAATGTCAGGTTAACCTGTTTACCCTGAGCTCAAGTGCCAGATGGTAGTGGGATTTTAAGTCAATGTAAAAAAGGATATATGTGCGTACTTTCACAGCTCCACCTCCAAATCATTTTTGCTTGCTGAAATCCTATATGATCCGTGTGTGTG
>OMLF01020921.1:0-16652 GCA_900302615.1 Holocentrus rufus | reverse complement strand
CTCAGCCGGGGTTCCAAGCGAGCTGAGTCGAGCTGAGGCGAGCCGAAAATGTGACGTAAGCGCCGTGCAAGCCACTGATTGGACAGCGAGCGACTACACATTTAGCGCGACTCCTTCAGGAAAACACACCCGGCATTTTTAAAAGAACTGGCCACAGCGACCGTGCTTTTTTTATCAACATTGAAGTTGTAAGCAACACACAATTATGGCAAGCAAACCTGTCGCCTGGACAAACGAGGAGGTGGAGACGTTTTGTGTTTGGTGGCGGACGAGAGAATTCAGAGGGAGCTGGACGTGCTTTCGGACTTTCGGGGCCGCCTTACCTATGACGACTCCACAGGACTCCGCCCACAATGAGGTGATACTAAATTGTAGTGGAAAACCAACCAAACCGTGTCGAGGCGAGTAGAGTCGAGCCGAGTTGAGCCGAGTCGAGCTGAGTAGGTACTAGTGGAAAAGGGCCATTTGGCTTATTTCTTATTATTGTCTCACCAGTCTCAATGCAGAGTCCAAAATGAAAATTTTTGCTGATCTGGCAATGGCCAAAAAACTGAGAAAATTTACTGGCCATAAAACAGCATCATGTATTATTTCATTAAAAGCAATTGCCTTAAGTTTGAACTGCCGACTCCTTCCATCAATTTAATCAGTTGCCTCTTCATGTGTCCGTTTTGGCATAACATCAGGAATCTGTCACCACTTTTGTGCAATTAGGGATTAAGTGATAGAGAAAAAAATCAGGCCTGGATCGCTAGCTTGTTTGTTTTCCACTGACTGATAAACACTCCTCATTAATATTCTACTTTTATGGACTGATTTGATTCATGGACATCACCACGTCATGATTTTTATGGTGGAGAACAAGGGTCAAATTATCTCGAAAATAATCTAATATTTGTAATGACACCTGGCTTTTCATTGCCATTTGAAAATTACTTAGTTCAATTTATTTTTTGGCCAAAGCCAATTTTTACCTGTATTTAGCACTTGAATATTCTGAACTGTGCCTTCATGCCTACTTATATGACAATTACCTGAGGTGACTGGCAAAAAAATTACTTATTGTCAATTTCAACACTGATAAAAATCAGATTCAGGCATTCAAACACATCATATGTAGCTTGCACGCCTAAGGATTCAATTTTGTGCAGAATACCCATGTGGTCTAGATCGATATTGAAAGAATGTATTTCATGCAGCTTTTTGTTACTGCATAATTACCAAATATCAGATCTGTATCACATAAGAGGTCAAAAAAAAGTTGCAGTGTCAACAAAGCCAAAATAAGAAACAGAAAAAACAGACCTTCATAAACCTGCAGACAGGTGGTGGCAGCAGGTCATGCAGAATGAGGGAGTGTGTGCTGATGTCGGTCGCTACCACCAGTCTGCGACCATCTACCTCTTCACCCAGTGTCCAGATGTCTATGGACAGAGAGGCCAGGTCACCGCAGGTTGGGATCAGGGCATCTGTCAGCAGCACAGGACGTCCAAAGTCTAGCGTCACAAACCGTCGAGCTCCTGGGAGGGTGACAAGAAAATGGGGGAGAATGGTGGGGAGAGGTGCATTTCAAAGTCAATGGGTCAATGGCCAAAAGGTACTAGAAATAATTTGTCAATTATATAAACCATTACCATTCAAGTCTATGGGACATCAATGAATAAATTACAAAGTCCTGCAGTTTCTATGTGTGCTCCCTCACAGCCTACTTATTTGAAAATGTGACATTTCCTGAAAAATAGTAGAATGAACTGAAAGTGTAGCATGAAAAAAATGCACCATAAAAAATATTTTCCTCTCCCAGAAATGTCTGAATAGAGTTAAAACGCAGGATGCACAAACTTGCATTACTGGACAGAGAGGATATTGTTCTAACAACTGAGTATGTGTCATAACAGTGTGTAAGAGTGCTATAAGCCATGAAGGGAGATAAGCCTTACCAGAGTGCATCCGTTCTATGATGATGGACTGGTGTGGAGGAGGCTGCAGGAAGTGAGAAGCCTGGGAAATGGCCAATGCAAGACCACTCCCCATGGGGTTCTGGAGAAGACAACATTAGTCCAATTAAAAAAGGAAGGAAAAATATGGTCCAATTATAGTGCACAATCATCATTCCCACCCACTTGCATTAAGGTGTACATCCCATTATAAAGCTGGCGAGTTGCGTGGTAAACCTTGATCCATTGAGACTCACACAGTAAAATGAAATTTCACACAGCTGTGAAAGGTAGGATACTATAGCTGGGAGCATATACCTTGCTACTTAAACTGAGAAATCAAGTTACTAAAAAGATAAACAAATAACATTATGAAGCAAGACTAAATATAAAATAATAAGAAAAAGCTTTGACAAATTAAATCTACCCATGGGTAGAAGCTATAAACCAACCCCATAATTTTTTGAATCTCAAGGTATTTTAATCACAAAACTGCCAGACAGCCAATTCCTTTAACAATTACTTCAACGCTTTCTGAACTCTAACTCTGTAACAGTTAACATTTCCACTCTTCCCTGGACAACTCATGTTTACAATGTAGTCTTCCTACAACAACTCATTTCAGAGCGAGGCTTCTCCTTGAGCGAGACTTCTGTTATACACATCTGTCTCTTAAGGGACAGATGCTTTCCATAATGCTGTCAGACACTTAAATCAATAATCTGAGCCTGTCAGTGGCAAAACAAGCACTTTTAGCGGATGCACTTTGACACCAACAGGTTGCCCCATTAGATTACTTTACAGCCATGTTTTGCATTTGCTAGTTATAGCGTTCTCACTCAACACTGGACTGATTCCAAAACTTTTTGTTCCTATTAATCATTTAGACACAAATAGATGGGGAAACAGGTCCCAGGTTTAAAAATACTGGAATTATCCTTTAATATCTATGAAAGTTGACACAAAACTTGGCATGACAGTAACAGACAGCAAGCTGATAAAAATGGCTGCTGATCATATCGCTGCTCCCATCTGTTACTGTACATTTTCAACCGCCTAAAAATGTCAGCCTGCTGCCTATACTAAGCAAACTTTGAAAAAATTACATTTGGGCACATGTAATGTTGTTTTTCAGTGAATAATCTGATTTCCCCTTTTCAACATGCTTATAGGGAAAGGTTCTTCATTTGCACTGCCCTACTCATATGACTGACAACAGGCTTAAAGCAACAGACAACAGAATGACTTGTGCTACTACATTTCAGTGAAGATTTTGACCTAACTGAGAAACTGTAATGTTATTGATTCAGAACATCTGCAGACCCTTTGGTAGGCAATTACCTGAACGGAACACAGAAAGTGTGCAATGGAAGCTTCTTTGACAGCGTTCAGGTTGGGAATGGGGTACCACAAGGCAGCTGCCTTGGACCCTTACTTTTCTCCTACTACTCTACTCTTCGCCCTTATGTTTTATATTTCATTCTGCTTTTATTTTCTTATTCTGTTTATACCCCTCTTTTTCAATTTATCTTTGTATATTTTTTTTTCTGATTTTATATTTTACTTTCCTTTTTATCTTTTTATGTATTTTTTTTTATTCTCCTTTTAATGTCATTATAAATCTTCTCTAATATTTTATTGTTTTTGCTGCTCCAATTCTCTCTGTACAGCGCCTTGAATTTACCTGTGTATGAAACGTGCTTTAAAAATTAACTTGCATTGCCTCAATAACACCAATATGACCATGTACACTGATCACTAGACGCTCTGAAGCAGCTTCTGTCAAACTTTGTCATGCACTCAACAATGAGCTACTACAGGTAGTGAACTGGATACACCTACACAACAACAGACTGACACTCAACACATGACTTCATGTAATGTTTATGCTTTGTACGGACTCCAGGAAGAGTAGCTTTTGTTTGAGTGCTCAGCCAACCGGAATCCTAATGAACTAATAAAACTTGTCAAATTAGCATTGATGAAAGCTTAACAGTGGAAAAAGCATAAGAGCTGTTCTGGTCACAAATTACTGAGGCTTATGGGTGCAGTTGTATGTACCATGGAAAATGATTTGCAAGCTCCCTCACCTGGCATTGGGCATCATCAAATCAACAGACCTAAAGTAACAGCGAATATATACAGACATTTGCTTGCAGCACCATGTTTAGCAGCAGTTCAACAGAAGTGCAATTTTGTTTCAACTATACTGCCGCCATAATATCTAAGGCCTAAAACACACCAGCTGCATGATGGCTCCATGATGGCTGCGTTGCTGAGCTGCTGCGGCTCACAAGCATGTCGGCGTTCAGCAGAAAGCTTTGGGGTGCATGTCAGCTAAATGACATGCAGCCAATATACCTGAAGATATCAAAAAAATAATTATTTCACTGTATTTTGGGCTGTGTGGCTGCTCTAACCTGTTGACATGGGCGCCGAAATGAAAACCGAGAGGTAACGCAGCCATAATGCAACCGTCACACATCCTGTGTGTTTCAGCCCTAAAGCAATAGGCTACATGTTACTAACCGGCTTGGCTTTCTGGCTGTTCTTGTTGTGTGCAACCAGGTTGACAGGCCCGGGTTCCATCATGGACCCAGGAAAGAGGTGGGCCAGCTCAGCACTGAAGGCTGCTGATACCGCTTCATTGGGAGGTGTGAGGGGAGGTGTCATGAAGAGGGGTGTGGTCTTGGGTGTTGGGGGAATGACATCCGAGGGATGAATAAAGAAGCCTGGGGCCGAGGAGGGGTTTGAAGGCACTGAGTTGTGGATGGGTCCCACGCCAGAGGCAGCGGCGGCGGCTGCTGAGGTGGTCTGATGCAGTTTGGCCTCCAGTTTGGCCTTCTGTTATCAACACAGCAAAGGGACACTACTAACTACAAGATACAGTACATTTAAGCACTAGCATAGCTAGAATTAATGATTTTAAAGAAAAAAATCCACCGTCTGATGGTACACTGCTACATTTCATCAGTCTGTGAAGTGTAGTGCATTGGAGGACTTATTCTATGATTAAGTAGTTTAAATTTTCCTGGCGTAACCACTCTGCCTCAAGCTGCCTTGTCTACTTCGATTTCAGTTACTGATTTCCCAGAGTGCTTTACCACAACCAATACTAGAACATACCTGAACTTGCTGCATTTCAAGTGTGGGTGATAGCTTTAGATGGAGATAGAAATAATGATAGCTATGATTTAGTAATAAAACAAAAAGTATGGAACAACACCATTAACGTTGTTCAAATACCGAATAGTATTTAAATGTTGGGATTCTGGTTGAGTCTTTTCCTTGCAGCTTCTCGTAGCCTGGTTGTAATTTAATACGCCTAATACCCCTCCAAAATGCAGAGTGGGATCCTGTTAATGTGTTTATGTGGAGAACTCTAACCTGCTGCTGTAGTTTCAGCAGCTGCTGCTGTTTCTCCTGCAGGACCTGGAGCTGCTGCTCTGCCGAAACCATGGCATGGGACAGCGATTGTAACGCCACCTGGGCCGCCGAGCTCAGTGCCGTGGACGCCTCACCCACCGTGCCCGTTGACAGGCCACCTACTGCTGGGGTCACTCCGAAAGTACTTACTGGGTAGATGAGAAGGTAAAGGTCAGGCAACGATCAGTTCACAGGGTCAGGTATGCCTATGCCTCATGTTGTTATCTAGAGTAAACCAGTACGCAAAAACCTTGCTTCTACAGCAGAAATTGTAACAGTATTGTAACAAGTAATTGTAACCCTGAAAGTTTTGTTTTCAAATGTTTCGGGTCCACATTTTTACATGTATTCTTAATCACCACATTTAATATTCCAGATGGCAACACAGACAACATGGTCATCATATATATCTGACCATCAACACATGTATCATAGAACCTCAATTTATTTGTCAGCATCTCCGTGGACAGGATGCATGGATTTTAAATGTGAAGAATTTTCAAATTTAGGTTAAAAAAATCTTCCCAGCTTAGAAAAAAATAAAAGGTTAAATTTAAAATTTACTCAGCGAAATTAGTTTGCACTGTATTTGAACAATCAAATTCTTAATAGCTTAATTGTAGAACAACTCACTACATTAGTACAAACAGGGAGGACCAGTCATGGTTTGCAATGGCATGAAGGAAATAAATACAAGTTGCTGATGAACTTACTTGCTAACTGAACTCTAAAATATTTTAGACATGCTTTATTGATATTATGTCTTTAAAGTTAAACTTTTGAACTTGATTCAACTCACACAATTTGATTCATGCTCCCAAAATAATGCTTCTCATTCCCTGCAATGCTGCTTTTAGCCAGCAGATGACACAGTAAGACCCTGTGTTCAACATAACTTAAGTATGGAGATTTGGACCTTGGATTTTTTTTTCTGCCATCATGCAGTGTCATCAAAAGAAAATTATTGATTAATTAATTATGCACAGAGAAAATTATAGTAGCTGTATAAAAAAAATAGTTAATTTATATTGAAAGTTTCACAAAATACAACATCTCTATTTTATTAATTATATACTGCTCAGTAAATAGCACTGAATTTGTAAAAAAAAATTATTTAACCATACCATGATGCAATTTCATTGAGAATTCAAATTTTTATGCCAACTTTGCAGGGACCAAAAAAAAACAAAAAACAAAAAGAAATTAATCAATGAAAACTAAAGCCAGCAAATATGCTGCTTTACCAGTGAACATGCTGGCGTCATCGCGCTCCACACGTGTGCCGTCACTAGTGGAGATACAAGTAAAGTGCAAAGGCTCGACCTCCAGGAGCCCCGTCAGTGCTGTGAAGCTGCCCTCTGCTGCCGCACAGCTGCTCACCTTTCCATTCCCTACAGGACACACAAACACATCCAGTCAGATCCAAAAAACTGGAAAGTGTGCTTGAAGCAGCTACAATGGATGCAACCTCAAGCATCAATGCACTGCTCATACCTGAGAGAATATCAGAGAGGTCAATCTCATCTGACTGGACTCCGATGCTGCTGCTGAAGGCATTCTTACAGGAGGAGCCGCTGACCTCCAGGTCAAACAGCACCGGGTCGAATGGAGAGCTGTACAGACCATACCTGAGAAGGACATGGACAAGCTTGAGGAGTAAAAGAAGACTAAAACATTCAAGTGTGCAGCCTAACTACACTAAAGCAGATGAAAATATGGATTAATATAGAACAGATCAATATAATTTACATAAAAAGATGCTTGCAACGATTCCACAAACTACTATTTCGTCCAGTCAAGGTAACATACTCTGATCCAAATAAATCAGTTCCTTAAAAAATTTTTTTTGAACCTTTATTTATTCGTTTTAATTCACTGGACAACTCCACTGGAGGGGATAGCACTTTTCATTCACTCCTCCCACCCAATTTTTTTCCAGACAATGAGGATTTGAACAGGCGACCTTCCAGTCACAAGCCCGCTTTTCTAACCGTTAGGCCACATCTGTCCCAGAATATCGAGAATTCAGGGGAACAAGTGCAATAGCAGGATAACTCTGCTTTTTTAGTAAGGCTTCAGCCTTAGTCATATGAGCTCTTAAAAAAAAAGAAGAAGAAGAAGAAGAAGAAGAAAAAAAGGCATTTGTACACCTTGAACTCCAATTCAAAACGTTGGATGAGTACCTGGTTTGCAGCAGTGCCTCCAGTGGTGTGAGGCGGTCCTGCAACTGGCGTGACACAGCAGTGAGCAGGGAGGCGCAGGCCGTGCTGCAGCCCGCCAAGTCCTCCTCTTTCACATAGTTCAGTAACACAAAGTACCAGAACACCGAACCTGAAGGCAGATGGAAAACAATTAAGGAAGTACTGCATATAGCATTGCAATACCAAAAAAAAAAAAAAATCATTACCATCATCAGTTTTTACTGTAAACAAAATTTAGCCATCACCAAGACAAATGGCCTCTAAAAGGATATCTTGGTGACAGAATGCAACAGTGTTTGTGGTGAATGTGGCCTTAACTTTGAGAAACACCGGCACTAATAGTAGCGTAACTAATGTCCACGGTCTCATATGTTTACAATAATTACATCAGAGTATCACAATTAATTTGACAATGCAATATTGATGTTTAAAATTTATAAAAGCCCCTTTAAATACAAAAATCTTAATGGCCTTTGTCAGCTTTAAATTATTTTGAAGTTGGAATTGGAAACCTCACTATGCTGGTGAAAATATCAAGGATAACAAACAAAAAATAAATAAATGAAATCAATTTTCCCAAATTACTTACCACCCGTTGCTGCTGCAGGTAAGTAAGGCATATTGTCTAGCAGAGCCTTCAGAAGACCTGTGCTAAAACCCTGCTGACTTGGGTCCCCTTTTCCATTACTGCAGTAAAATAAAAAACATGGTCTTTATCACAGCCATATGAAAACATGACATGGTAAAGAGGTGAAGGAGAAGACAATGGGCCTCATTCACTAATATGTACAAAGAAATTATCTCATTCTGTGATTAGTGTCCATGCAAAATTATCAGATACAAGCTCATTTTTTTCTTGCCGCCATGTGAATGGTAGTGAATCAGGATTATTCGTGACTGAGAAGTGAGGCCCGCAATTTACAACTAGCACAATACAATACCCCACTATGCAAGGGCTTCACACGCCAGGTATGTAAATAAACAAACAGAAACAGTAGTGATACAGAAACAAAGTTAGCAAGTGAGAGGGTTTGTTGTGCCAGATCTCTTTCATTCATTTTGGAGAAGAATCCCGGTCAAACATTCGTTCTCACAACAAGGAAGGAGCTGGCGGGTCAAACTTGTATTTGCAGATTTGCACATACACTGTTTTAGAATGAGACTCACTGAAAAGATCAATGTTTCTTACCTAATACAAAGTGCAAGAAAGCGGGCACATTTGTGGGCTATACTCCGGCCAGCCTCGAAGAAGCAAACCCGCACAATATCTGTAAGCCTTTTCCGCGTTTTTGCCAGTAAACCCTCCTTTCCTTCTCTCAGGCTAAGAAGAAATGACAAGAAACATCAAAAAGGCAGAATTTAGGAAACCAATTCAGGTCTCACAGAACTTAAACATGAAAAAGAAAATGTAACTGAAAAGGAGAACATCCAAAGCTGAAAGAAAGCACTGATGTGATTCTGTTATGCAGGGTTTTAATATTTTAAAGTGTTTCAAGACTAGGAGAGCTGTTTTTGGAAACAGCTGTAAAATTGTGCAGGTGCTCATGTCTTTAAAATTAAAAAAATGTAATGTCAAAACTATCCACAGATTTTCCAGGGTGGAGAAGTTTCTGAAACAGTATTGAGATCATGTGAGAGTAAAACTCATTGTAAATTGCCATAATATTACTACCATGAATATACTATTACCAATAACCATAACAATTAAATCTATTCATGCAAACTTGCATGGAATCAAATCCACATTTGAATCATTTCAGTTTAAGGGCTTTTCTTGAATAACTAACGGAATTTTAGTAATTTCTACAACAAATATGTAATCAATAAGCTCCATCGTATCCATTACATGGGAGGTGAACAGTGACTGGCCCATACCCAATTTTATTGAAAGGCAATTATTGGCCTGATACATTGGCAAACCCACAAATTGGTCTAACCCTTGATGATACTATCTTACTAGGTGTGCACTTCAGGCTTGGCCTCACCTGCAGGGTCCACTGGAGAAAACCCCAGCCAGCCAGCACAAGATGTCCAGGATGAGGCTCTGAGCATGCTCAGTGGTTGAGCCATCTTCCGCCCGCCGACACAGGGCGTTCAGTAGCTTCTCATGGAAGTCTGGGAACTGTAGCATGGCACAACGCTGGACTCTGGGGGGCACAACAGGGAAAAATAAATACATTTTCAAAAAAAATTTAAAGAAAAAATCAGCCAGGTCGGTTTAAGTTTGAACCATTCCACTATGTGGCCCAGACAGCTAAGGAAACAAAAAGATGAACAAATGTGCAAGGGCCGCTCGATTATGGCAAAAATCATAATTATGATTATTTTGATTGATACTGAGATCACGATTATTAAAAATGATTACTCATTTACTTTGAGAACGTGCATTTATTGAACTTTAGCACTGTTGCTTCTTTTGAATATGGTGCCTTTTAACTACAAATATAACTGAACTGAAAAACAAGAAATAAATGAAAATAAATAATTTCTGCCATCTTCAACAAGTTCCACCAAAGATTTTTCAAAATAGCTGAGGAAATGCGCCTTTGCTGCTCCCTCCTCCTCACTCTCAACTCGAACTGAAACCACATAGTACTGTTTTGCACTGTGGGGGAGGGGCGGAGCGCACAGTAATGAAGGAAGGGTGCGCTGCATTTACAACACAAGAAAAAATGAAAGCAACACGACATGCTGCTCAATAATAGTTTTATTTCGATTATATTGTTTTCATGATCGAGGGAAGCCAAAATTGTAACTGAAATTGAAACTCGATTAATCACCCAGTCCTAAAATGTGCATGAATAACCAAACTCCACTGAGACACTTCACTGCAACAAACTGCTGGTGCTGAATTCAACAGAAAAACCAAGTGATTCAAAACAGGAGGCACCGGGCAGAGGACCAGCCAGGTGCTCGCAGGAAAGGAATGTACAGTTGGCCAGTGGTCGCTCAGCGCAACAATAAAGTTTTAGACAAATGCTTGGCCAGAATGGGTCCAGACCTTGATATCGCCACCCTGCTGATGCAGGGTTACCTCCAGAGATATGCAACTAAATGTGTGGGTGATCTGACCTTTCTTTGGGTATTGACGTCTTCTTGAACCTTCTGATGGTGACTGAAACCTCCTGCAGCAGGTCACAGCCACGTAGGTTTTCAAGTTTCTTTGAGGGAGTTGGGGGCTCCGCTTTTGATGTTGAGGCCTTCTCCTAAACACACACACACACACACACACATAAATGTTTTAAAGCTGCACTAAGTGATTTCTGACCACAACATCATAAACACACAAAGCCACTCCCTGCTCTTCCTCTACACTGGCGGATCACTGATAGAAGCTTTTTTTCTTTTTTTAAATGAGGGAAAAAATTTGAACCAGCAACACCTCAGCTGAATTACTTGGATTATTTGGTCTCCAAGCTTCAACTAGAAAATGTGGCAAAAGTGCAACACCACGATCCGAGGCCAAGACCCACTACTTTGACATCAAATCACTACTTATTTGCTCTTCGGCAGCAGACAAATGCTGCAAACCACATCAAAAACTGTGTGCGCGCATTCGGCCAAGAAGTGGACGCAGTTCTGGCAAATGAAAAGCTGTACCTTGGAGGCCTGTGCCCGCTGTAGCAAGGTGGAGAGTGAGTGGGCCTTCGTGCCCTGGGGTTTGGCACTGGGCATTCTCACCACAGGCCGTGGACTCTCCTCCATGCCCTTGTCGCTCACTGCCTTGATGTGAACCAGGAAGGAGCGGTATTTTCCTCCCGCCATGCCTGCAGTGGAGGGAAGGGGAAGAAAAAGAGTGAGAAAACTCTAATTATAACAAGGTGCATACTTATGGGAGATGCAATACAATGGGAGATGATACTGTGTTAGACAGGGTTCCTACTGTGGCCCTGATGTAAAATTCCCTAACTTCTCTATGACTTTCCATAACTACACTGGAGATATTCCATGATCTACATATTTTAACTGCCTGGAAAATACAGACAGATGACAAATTAAAGGAAAAAAACATGAAGTGTCAATATGCCTTGACATAGATTCTGCTGTTCTCTTGGAACTTTCTCTGGAGGAATGGAACACCATTCTATAACACCGTGGTGGAAGACTCTACTTGCTATTCTGCTTGAAGAATACATGTGTGAACAGAACTTTGCCAGTGAGAAGAAAATTGGAGATGATGGGGTAAATATTTTTTGTTATTCCTTATTCTGCTATTATATGCAATAGAATAAGGATATCCTACATCCTTATTCTATTGCACGTCTGCCCGTCCTGGGAGAGGGATCCCTCCTCTGTTGCTCTGCCTGAGGTTTCTTCCTTTTTTTCCCCTGTTAAAGGGGAGTTTTTCCTTATTTGACATCAGGGTCTAAGGGCAGAGGATGCTGTATTGCTGTACAGACTGTAAAGCCCTCTGAGGCAAATTGTAATTTGTGAATTTGGGCTATACAAATAAAAATGACTTGACTTGACTTGATCCCTTAACTTCCCTATTCTGGTACAACGCTGAGGTGTTTGGTGGTTCTACCATCTTCAATGGAGTATTTACCAAAATGAGGAGTAGAAAATTAGTTTTCATTGTGACCAAACTATTCCTTAAAGATAAATCCTATCATTTTGCCCATCAAATTTATTCCCACAACTACAGATAATGGAGAAGTCTTAAAATGAGTCTTCCATAACACAAAACTGATGTGTCAGGATGTGATCAGGTTGATACAGAAAGAAGGGAGAGGATGAAGGAGATTGTCAGTCAGACTCAGGCCCAGTCACTTCACACAAAGAGGCAGTAATCATTATTTTTACCTTTGACCAGCTTGGGGCTAGTGAGGCTGAGCATGCCAGCGTGGCCAGAGAGGTCAAGGCCACTAGCCAGCCACACCGGACCACACAGGATGTCCTCCTTATGGTCCTCTAGGAATGGACAGAGCATGGAACCTGAAAGAGACACAACCACATATAAATACTGTATATACTATATCACAAACCATATCTACATCATATACTACACTGCATCAAACACTAATGTTCACAGTCGCCTCTATGAGCAACTTAGGATCTCCAAGTCACCTGGCGTGCATCTCTTTAGACTGCTGGGGGAACCAAGAGCACTCAGTGGAAAACAAAAATGTGGAGAACATATCAGTTCCACACAGAAAGGACCAGGGCTGAGACTCAAGCCCAGGACCTGCTTATTGTGAGGCGACTGTGATAAACAATGAGCCACTGTGCAGCCCATCCTGCCTCTACAGCACAAAGTAGCTCAAAACCTCTTGGACTTGAAAATAGTCCATTTCGCCTTTTGTTTGACCAGTTAGCTTACTTTCATTCATTTATCTCAGGCGATTAGGAGATTTTAAAGTTTTCAAATACCTTTTTGACAGTTTTGAGGGAACTCTTCCGTCTTCTTCAGAACATCATCCAGATATTGGATGTCTGATAAGGCACGTCATCACCCAACATCTGGATGACGTTCTGAAGAAGACGGAAGAGTTTCCTTCGAAACTGTCAAAAAGGTATTTGAAAACTTTAAAATCTCCTCATCGCCTGAGATAAATGAATGAAAGTAAGCTAATTGAAAACAGTCATCAAAAACATTACTCCTTCAGACAATTTGACCAGTAGAAGGGTTAGTAGTTTCTGACCACATTTTCATTGTTGAGTGAACTATTAAGGCTCTAACTGAAGTTCATTAGTAATGTTTTCAGACTGTGGACACTGTGCATTTAGATATGGCACTCCAAAAACTTGGCAACCTGAGCTGTATTCCATATATTTGTCTTCTGTTTTTTCAGCTCTTTACCTGATGTCTCCTCTATGTCCATGAACTGAATATCCTCTGTAAAGTCTTGCAGGAGGGGCTGGCCATTCCTTTCACCATTGGCATGGAGGACATGGGACAGGGGGAAGGAGATCTGTCTGTCCACTGCTGTCTCTGAGAGATGAGAAATGGCATTCAGATACAAATAGGAGCTGCAAAGTTACTACTTCTAAACCATGCTATCCTTACATGCAACACAATCAACAAGTCATCGGAAATCTATTCATTTCCTACAGAGCTGAGAGACCAAGGAAACCTGGCCAATATGTGGATAGTCAAAAGGCTTGTCAGCAAAGCCAAGTGAAATTCAGTTCAGAATTACATGTCAAATATGTGCCATCCATTTTGCCTGACATCTTCTCTTGGCCACAAACAAGCTTTTTTTAGCAGATGGGTCAACATTATTGGTCACTGTAAGTGTGACATTGATCGCCTTAGGATTGAGCCTACCTAGAGTGACAATACTGTGACCAGGGGAAACTAATGGAAAACAGGCCAGTATTGCCAGTATCTGCACTACACTCACATTAACATTCTCGCTAAGTATTTGCTAGTTTCACAACATCTCCGATACAGTTAATGTTCACAAACACTGTTACAAACACATGCCAGTTTGGAGCAAACTGTTAAATTTAAGTTTATCAATAAGAATTTCTAAGAACAAAAATTAATCATCTGGGATTTAAAAAAAGGGTTTATCTGAATGCAGTGTCCTTACCACTGACTTTGCCCAGCCCAGGGGCTTTGTTCTTCAGCAGGGTGACCTGGATCTGAGGAATGTTGGTGATGTTGGCATTCATGACAAACTTGAAGTCCACGTGGCCCACCATGCAGGCTTTGGGCAGCACCAGCTCAAAGACATGTTCGTCCCAACTGGAGCTGGAGAGACAAAATGTGTCAACATGTAATTAGACTGTAAACAGGAAGCACAGAAGCTCTTTTTTTTTTAGCAGGATTCCCACCATGGCTGTCATGTTAATTCCATGACATAACCTAACCAAATCCACGTGCTTTCATTACCTAAATTTTTATTATTGCAACTAAATGGAAATTTTTATTACTAGCCCTGCTCATCAAAGTCAAAACTCCACGAGACACTCAGTATGGTAGGTGCCGCAGGTTCATTCAGCCTTCTCCAAAACACCTGATGTGTCCAGAAACCGATTCTTACAAGTTCTAAAAGGAGCAAAAATGACTGTAAAAATCCCTCCGCGGTTCATTTACTTATATCACCCTTGATCACAAGCGTGTCTCAGAGAACTTTTCAAAGAATGAGCCTACCTAGATGAGACTCATCAACAATTAGTGACAGAACACTATGCTGAAACACAACAGAATATGCCAAATAAAGCACAATATACACAGTACCAAGCTCTATAAGGACATAGCAACTTATGCAGCATCATCTAAGAGTTCTGAAGGCAAACAATTCTGAGTCCACAAGTCCAATACTTACTTCATTAGTGCCTATTTTCCTTACGTACTATAATTTATTCTATATCGCGCCAACAGTCACCCTACAGTAGCAAGCGAATGCGGCCTTCAATGCTACAGGAAGCTGTTTGGAGAAATATTATCGTCATCTTTGTCTTTTTGGAATTCTGAAGAACCAGTTCACATCCATGTTGTTTTGTTGTTTTGGAGAAGGCTGACACAGAGCGATCACTATGTTATGTGCACATACAAACTTCACAGATGTGTCAAATGACTAGAGGGTGAGGATGTAAGGAGTGAATTTTTATTTTGGCGTGAACTGTTCCCTTAAGGCACGGTAAACCAGGTTCAATTGCAGGTTTTCCCCCATGTTTTTAAAGAGGTCAATATTGGGGTAACCCTTGTTATAAAACCACATGAGGGGCCATTCACACAGAGGATGTATCTGAGTTTCATTTCGCTATTTTTAATTGTTTCTCTATGGCAACACGTGTCAGACGGACGTCTTTTTACCTCGCGTCGCTTCTCGCTGTTTTTGAACGCAGGGTGCTGCTGTTGCTCGCTGTTTTTGGACGCCATCCAAAGTTGAAGTCTTGTCCATTTCTGGTAGAAAATAAGTATGTTTTAGACAGATATAATGGCCGTTAATAAGACTATGCACTGGCTGCGATGCAACTTGTTGTCATGGCAATGGTGAGACGGCGTCTAAAAAAAGACACGGTCTTTTTTCTCCCTCCTCACTTTTAAATGACGCCGTTGTAACCTTTTTAGCAGGAAGGGGAATGGAAAACTGAAGTAACGTCAAAACTCAATGGCCAGAGGAGACAGAAGTTCTAAGATCGACTATGGAGCCCAGGATTGGTCAAACAATTACACAGGAACGAGTCAACACAGGATTATCTTTAAGAAACAATGACGCTTCCCTATTTATTACAGGATGGGAAGGAATTGATAAAACACAATAAATGCACAGGATATTACAACTCTTACCCGGGTAAGTATAGAAAATAAAAAAATATAAAATAAAGTTGGCAGCTGCTTGTCTTATTCTAAATTTCAGTTTGTCCTTTTTGTCACTTTTCTTTTCTCAGTCACCACCGTGAGGGTGAAAAGTCAATCCTACCACACTGTTGTGTGGCTGTGTGTGTGTATGTATCAAACTGTAAAAAGGATTCAGGTTTCGCGACGTCGTATCTCTGTGTATCCTCTGGGGTCTGGCTCGCCATCAACTTCGACTGGCTCCAATATCCAGGTAGGTCCAACTCTCAGTGCGTCTATCAAAAAACCTGACCTACAATAAGTAGGATCAGAACATTTATTTTAATTTCCTCAGATCTCCAAAATGAATTATGGCATATATATATAAGCTTAAAGTCACATAAACTTAATTAAAAGCAACTTAATTGCTTCAACTGAATCACTGTTGCAATATAATATTACAATGTCCAGTAATAGGACAGGTAACTCAAAATATCAGATTATGTTATTAAAACAATTTCTTCAAATAAAGTTTCAAACGTTCTGTTCTATTCACATAGTAATTAGCATATAATACAACATAAACCATCAACAGAGAAAAATATGTAATGTGCACTGTGCTGGTGCACAGTAAAATATGGCTATATGTGCTTAAAATGCTCAGATAACTGCTAAACACACACATAACACACCACAATTCAGTGCAACAAATGAAATAAAAGTGCAAATTAACTTCTCAAATTGACCTTTAAACCGTTAGATCAGTGCTTCAGCACTAATGTATGGTGTGTCGGCCCTAACGGCTATCGGCATTGGAAGCTAGTGCTCAGCCATTAACCCCTATGCTAACAGTTAACT
>OMLF01020920.1:25779-48445 GCA_900302615.1 Holocentrus rufus | reverse complement strand
CCCCTACACACACACACACACACACACACACACACACACACACATCTTCAGCTTACTAAATTTAGTCCTCACTGAAGTCCAAACATTAACACATGCCTAGAGCCCGTTATTGTCGCTCTGCACGACTGGTTCATTTTACCATTGCTCACTGCTGCATCATGGGTAATGTGTTTTGCCCAATGAATCGGCAACACTTTAAAAAGGAATTTAGCTTCAAGGAAAAGAGCAGGTAAAGGTCGGCAGGGGGTCAGCGCTGTTTTTTCTGTGTTTAATGCAACATGGCCATAGGCAGCTGAGATGAGGCTGGCAAATCTGACTCATACACACATACACATGCAAACATGCATATACACACACCATACATGTGCAATAGACTGTCTGGCTCTCTTTCTCTCCTATACACACACATTCGTTAGTTGGGCAGTGATTGTTGATATGAGCTTTCAGTCCAACATGGCCTGAGGCTGTGAGTGGACTGTAATTGTTGTAGCTAAAAGAAAAACGCTCTTCACTGCTCCTACGCAAGAGAAAACTGACTTTTTTTGTTCAATCTCACAGAACTTTATTTTGAACTCCAGTGAAGATCCCAAAGGTTTCCAAAGATACAAATCTGTCCTGCTGCATCACAGGGAAGTGTGAATAAATTGATGCACAGGACATCTAGATATTTTTTTTATGACGTACGATTTAACGATTTAATCCAAAAATAAAGTTACATGCAGAAAAAACACAGAGAGATGTGGAAGGCAAGAACACAAAGAGCGGGCTGATGAGACTGAAACAAGACAGGTGTGCAGAGGAACCCAGGCTGGGAAGGGCTACGGGGAAACAGGAGGGCCAAACAGAGCAAGACAGAAAACCAAAACACAAGGGGTCCAGAATACAAGAGTCCAAAACAAACTAAAATAAACTTGAATCTACTTACAGATCAAAGTATTAAAGTATTATCTGAGTTTTAACACAGATATGTATTCCTTGATCTGTTCCTCTCTGTGTTTTTCTCACCTTCCTGCTCTCTGTGGTCTTACCATCATGTTGAAGCTTATCGTTTCACTCAGTTCACACCCCTGTGTGTGTGTGTGTGTGTTTGTGGCTACTCTGGCCAAGGATGTTGCCACAGTTTCAGTGCAATCTCTATGGTTTCCATCCAGTTTAAAGTAGATAAATTGTGGCCATGTAGGTTACAAACTGTTTTGTGTTTGAGTTGACAAGAGCAGATTCACCGCACATCAACCTCGTCAGGCAGGCGGTCCGGTGCTTCTCAGGATCAGGATCAATAGATGAAATATCAATCAATCAATGGATGAAATCAATCAATAGATAACAAAGAACAGTCCAGTGGAGCAGACAGACTCAGTTGTAGCCTTTACTGAAAAGAGTCAAAAGCGAACATTTCAACATGCACTTAATAAAGACTTGGAGTCGGTCCATGTGCTCCAGTGGACTTTGTTCTTTCATGTTTATTTCAGTGCATGTGAGGATTTTTTGTAGCTCCTATTCACCTTTTCTTTGTAATAATAATAATAAGCTTTTCATGCCAGTGTCAGGAGGTCTTTTATTAACATTTAGTTGATGCTCTTCTCAAGAGTGACTTCAATAAATACATTTAAAGAGGTCATCAGTCTTGATCCACTGTAGGAGCTAATATAGACAGTAAAATAATAAAAGGATTGGCTGTATTAACTCAGGTAACCTTGATAAAGGCATATGCCCAAACGTTTTATATAAGAAGCAAATTTAATTATTCATTGGAAAGTATTTAAAAAATGCTTCCCAATGATTTATTAAAAGTGTGTTTTATCTGCAAGACAGAGCGCTTCAGATCTCTCATTTTCCTGCTGCTTGTGCAAATCTATGCAAAAGAGAAAAAATAACCTCGAAAATTGTTTTCTGTAACTACACATTGGTTTTGATAAACACGTTTTTATTCCTAACCCACATGTGCAAGAAGTTTTTTTCTGTATTTACTTGTGGTCAGAAAATCTGATTCACCGGTTTTAAAAATTCTAAAAATGTAGCCAAAATGTCTCCAAAGTGCAGAAGAAGACGACCGTTTCTCCCCTGTGGATGAGTTTACCAACCTGCTGTAAGAGAGGCTTTAAGATATGGATGTGGCATAGCGGGTGTTTTCAGTTTGTCGCTGTGGTTGTATCAATTCTTGTGAAGCTAAACCCAATCTTCACAACTCCACTTAAAGCGATGTTCACACTTTGGTTTCATGTTTTCACTTCATGTTCCGACTTGCTTTTCCCTTATGGCAGCAGTTAAAATTTTAACAGCCTTTATGAATAGGGCAGGTTTAATGTAACACGTATGTCTATGTATATATATGAATATGTATGTGCCATTGTACAGTATGAAAAAAGGGGTTTTCTAACATTGAACGTACTTAAGGGGAAATTTAAGGGAACATAAGAGCTTAAGGGGTTAAAGATCAAACCTTCCATTCTTATAATTAAATCAGTTGACAAACTAAACATAATACTAACTGTACCTGCTGCAGTGTGTGTACCAGTGGAAAATCTTATTGAAATGATTAAACCTGGCTGTGGCCTTTGTTTCCAACGGTCGTTGTTGACGACGCCTTTTCTCATTTCCTGAATCAGTTGTTGTTTAAACAATGTAAGTTTGCATGGCCTGTACAATGCACTTATTGGCCTATTACACCCCATTATTTCTGGTTCATGTTAAGGTGAACATTTGGCTTTATCACTGACAATGTGTGTGTGTGTGTGTGTTTTGTGCATGTGCACGTTGCAGGCAGCTGCTGAAGACAGAGCTGGGCTCCTTCTTCACAGAGTACCTTCAAAACCAGCTGCTCACTAAAGGCATGGTCATACTGAGAGACAAGATCCGCTTCTATGAAGGTACACACACACACACACACACACACACACACACACACACAAACACACACATGTATCCAGTGAAGGAGGTAGGAATGTCGCTGGCAGCCAATTCTGATCCTTGAAAAAAAAACAAAAAAAACAACAACATACATTCGCATTTTGATTTTCAGTTGGTTATTAGCTGGCTGTTCCCCTTGGCTTGCAGGAGGAATGCTCACAATGCCAGCCAGCCAGTTCAGGGAAACTCAAAGACAAATGTTCCCAGTGTTTTCTCCCAGTGTGACTCAAGTCTACTGGAGAAAAAGAAGTGACTAAAATCTCAGATGCCTTGGTGTCCCTTTAACTTTTGTTGAATTGTTGAACAAAGGCTACATACGTGTGCAAACACAGATTCTTGAAAAGGCAAGAATGAACAAAGAGCTCTAAAATTATTTCTTGTCTCTTTGTTGTGGTATAAAGTGGAAATGCATGACTTTTTAACTATTTTCAAATGATTAAACACACACACACACACACACACACACACACACACACACAGATTCTGTCCTCTGAGTGTTGGTCGTCATAGTAACCAGACAGGAAGTGATGCCTGCGTCACTTAGACAACATTCAGTTAGACATTTAAGATAAGACGAGCCCTTGTGGCGCAGTGTCATTTTGTCTGTCTGTGTGTGTGTGTGTATGTGTGTGTGTGTGTGTGTGTGTGTGCGCGCACCTGTGTAACAAAATTATTGATAAAATTCTAAAATCAATTTGAAATATCTTGAAATTTTGTTTAATCACTTCAGCAGTCACTTGATTCAACAAGTACTGTACAACAAGTACTGTGTGTGTGTCATTAAGATACAGTGTCATCTTCTATGTTACAAATATTTTCCTACACTAATCCACATGGTTTGACTGTAAAGTTAACCAGACAATGAAGAATTATAATACTTTTCTCGTCTTTGACTTCCTGGTTCTGTGCTGATTGGTTGATGGTTTTCACGGTTTTGTCCTGCAGGTCAGAAGTTGCTGGATTCTCTGGCCGAGACGTGGGACTTCTTCTTCTGTGATGTTCTGTCCATGCTGCAGGCCATCTTTTACCCTGTTCAGGTGCTCTCACACACACACACACACACACACACACACACACACAGCAGTCATAGACTGTGCCTTGTGTTAACATGTGTAATGTAAATGTCTCAAAGTATGTCTGTTTACCTATTTACTTTTGCAAATGTTTGTTTATGCATGTGTGCATTTGTATGTGATGACTTGCAAATGTTCTGTGTGTCTGTGTGTGTGTGTCTGTGCATGTGTGTTTGTGCATGTGTGTGTGTGTGTGTGTCCAGGGTAAGGAGCCGTCAGTGCGTCAGTTGGCTCTGCTCCACTTCAGGAACATCATCACCCTCAACCTGAAACTGGATGAGGCTCTGTCCCGACCCCGAGCCCGGGTCCCGCCCTCTATTGTACAAATGCTGCTAATACTACAGGTACACACACACACACACACACACACACACACACACACACACACACACTAACCCTAACCACATGCACAAATACTCACACGGAGCTCTCTATCTCTTCCTCTTGCTATCTCGTGCTATCTCCCTCATTCATTCACACTATCAAACACACATACACACACACACACACGTGCACGCATACACACAACATGCACAGACAAACATCCATGACTGATGTGGGGTGAGCGAAGAGGGTAAATGACAACAGATGGGGAGAGAGAGAGTGGTTGAAAAGTGGAAAATGGAGGAAGAGTTTTTTTTTCCAGCGGAGGGATCTCAGAGGAAGTAATCTCAGTGTGAATTCAGTACACAGCCGTCTTCCCATGACCATCCAATATGCTCTTTACCCTCCCGTTGTGTATGTGTGTGTGTGTGTGCGTTTGCGAGCATGCATATTTCTGAGTGTCTCTGCTGTGTCTGTGTCTATACTTGTCTGTGTGAATGATCTATGACATGTTTTCACTGTCCTTTTAGGGTCCTCGTGTCCCCATAAGACTAGAAAAACCTCAGGAAGCGGTCAATTATGAGCAAGACTTTTCAGATCTGAGCAGGAATCTGAGATCTGAGCTGTTTTTATGCTTAGGATTACAGCTAGAGCTTGGTCTAGGTCAGGGGTTGGGGTAAAGTTTAAAGGAATACATCCAGTTTCGGTGGGAATTAGCCTGTTGGTCAAACTTACTTGTGATGTAATAATTAAATAACACCAAAATCAGACTTTTTTCTGCAGTGTACCATGCTAACAGTGAATGTTAGTGAGCGACTAGCATCTACAAAGTGAGAAAATGAAGCCAGCAATTGTTGATGTGCTCTGTGCACAGAAAGTGAGAGGAAAACATTTTCCTCCCACAACAGGGTTACGTGAAAGATGCATGGCTATAAACAGGTTGCATTATGACACCGAAATAGTGTAGTGGAAAGTAAAGGTGCAGAGGTGGAGGTGGAGATTGGTAGATAGATCTAAACATTTCCCTTCAGCTGCATTTGATTCCCATCTCACAACAAGAAGCTTTTATTTTTAGCCAACATGTTTCTTACATAACTGCGGCCAAAGACTCTCACTAACCCTAACCAAAATCGTTTTAGTTGCCAGTCTCATGTGTATGTCGCTTTGATCTGTTAAATGCCAATTGTAATTGTAATTGCCTAATTTTAACCATTAGCTAACCTCTGATGTGATGAATAGGTGAAATTAGCATGTCCAGTGCATGCTGTTGTCACATAATCCATCTTGTGGTATGTCCACAACATGTAATCTGAGTTTGAGACGTTCATTTCACAAAATTGTATGAAACTGTGCTGAAAATGAGAACTTACATGAACTCTAAAGCTTAAGTAAGTAATTTTAACCTCTTATGACCTGCTGATCCCATGGGTCTGTTCCTCCTTGCTGTTCAGCTGAGTTTTGTTCAAACCCACAGAATTTTATTTTAAATTCTACCGGGGATCCCCAAGCTTTCCAAAGATGCCAAATATGTCCCGCTGAATTACAGGGAAATGTGTATAAAAATGCACGATGCATCTAGATATTTTCTCTTTGATGTAATGCTGCAGCCATCAAACAATCTAAGTTTGATGCAGCTTCATTGTAGCTGCAGCTAGCAGATACAGAATATGTATGTGACTTTTTTTTTCTAACTTTGCAGCTGTTTCGTGGAAATCTGAGTGAAAATCGGGTATTAAGGGGTTAAATGATATGCCGATAAGTCTGGAGATAGAATTATCAGGAATTACTATCCCTGTTTCCATAGAAACTGAAGTTGGTATGTTATTAATGTTATATTGCATTATAAACCTGAAGTCCATTTTAAGAGCTTATAGTTCTTCCTCTGTATAATTCCAGTGCACTAATGTCACTCAATATTCTGAATGCATAATGTTTAGCTTGAAGCGCTGAAGCAAGTGATCCACCGGGGACTCATGCATGATTTTGGTGTCGACGTTCTCATCTGGTCACCTTAACGGGAAAGTTGACCAAGAGGAAAATTTCTCCCCAAAACTCGATGTGTTCCTGTAAAGTTGGGCATGCACTGGCGAGACTTCAGATTTGGGTCAGGGAATGAATGCAGGCTCACTGAACGTCCTCCAAGAGTGTCTGGGTCTCTGTAAGTCTGGGTGTGTGTGTGTGTGACTGAGTGTGTGTGTGTGTGTTAGTTTGGACATCATTGTAGTGACTCATTGACCCAAATCTGCTGCTTCCAGACACGGATCAGAGAGAGGGAGGGTGAGACAGGAGGACAGAGGGAGGCGGCGAAAAGAGAGGAATGAAAATATATTTACTTCCCTGTGTTATCGTCTGGCTACAGATGTTTATGCAGAGGGAGATTTTAAAAGGTTTATTTATTTTTGCCCCAAAATAAGTCACTAAATAAATAAGAGATGGAGAGAAATAGTTAGGGAGAGAGAAACAGGTAGCATGAAAGAGAGAGAAAAACAGACACGGGGCAGCTGGGAGGAGTGTGTATGAGAGAGAGAGAGAGAGAGAGAGAGAGGGGAAGGAAGAGAAAGAGAGATCCATTTCCGCGCTGAATGTTCATTGTTTTCGCTACTTCTTGTTTCATCTGTTAGTAATTTCCCTTTCATTCTGTTGAGGAGCCGTGACGCCAATTCACTGAAGTCTGTACTATTCATGTGGTTTCTTTCTGCGCTGCGGTTTCGGTGCTTGGGTTCAGTGATTCAGAGTATTGAAACTTAATTGATCTCTCCTCTCCTGTTTGAAGACCGTGGGCATGAGGTCTGGGCTCGGGTGCAGGGAGTCCCACAGAGCCAGGATTTGGTCTTTAAGAAAATCTGAGCAAGTGATGCAAATTCAACTCTACTTTTGACTCTAAGACAAAAAACTATGCCTGAATGTGTCTTAAGAACACCCCAAACATCTACATTTACTTTGATAGGAACTGGCAGGTGAAGTGATTTCAAACAGCGATGTGATTTTTTTAAAAGTTGGACTGAGGTAGATCTCATAAAATGGTACTTTCCTGATTTCAAGGGTATTTCTCTTTGGCAATGATTCAGTAAAAGGTGTGATAACATGCATATATAGTGGAATTTGGCCTTCAGTGCAGGCAGCAAAGTAGTAATGTTTCCTGCCAGCTGGTTAAATGCAACATGAATGTATGGCATCAATAAGACCCATCTGCTAAGGTCCGGACATGGGAGATGAAAATAGAACGGATATGTAGTGAGATTTATGCACAGAGGACAGGACGACACTTAAGAATCATCTGTCTCTCTATCTATCTATCTATCTGTCTATTACATTATTTAGTTTAAAAAATCGAACTTGTTTCTTTATTCCTAAGTCAAACTTTGAGACTAGATGTAAGTTTAACACACTCACTGTAAGAGGCTCCAAACATACCCTGGTCTTGCCCCACCTCTGGCTTTGTTTCATGTTTTGATCCGCTGTAATTATTGTAGGCATTTTTTCCCACTCTCACATTAATTGACTGAGGTTTTGATACGAGCACGGAAAGCCACATCCAACTATTTAATAAGCAATGTTTTTCTCCTCCTGGAATTTTTTTTCAGGGCTTTTAAGTTTTCCATTACTACCAGCCAGAAAGCAGCTGTTTGTGTATATTATATGTGTGTGTGTGTGTGTGTGTGTGTGTGTGTGTGTTTTTCATGCAGGGTGTCCATGAGTCTAAGGGTGTAACAGATGACTATCTCCGTCTGGAGGCTCTGATCCAGAAAGTGGTTTCTCCTTACCTGGGGACTCATGGGTTGTATTCCAGAGACGAATCTGCCAATCTGCACTACTCCTCCTGCCTACTAGTGTGTGTGTGTGTGTGTGTGTGTGTGTGTGTGTGTGTGTCTGAAAACTTCAGATGAAAGTGCCTTGGTAGAAAAAACATCTGAAAACCAACATATTTTATTACATGAGTGCCATGTTGCTCTGCGTGTTTTCAATTATAAAGTGGTTTCTTTTTTCTTTCTTTCTTTTGTTTGTTTCTTTCTTTTTCTCTCTCCTTCCCTCCAGAGAATCGTTTGCATCGCTCTTGGCCCACCAAGCCAGGGGACCCCCGAGTCGCCAAGAACCCGGTGGTTCGCTCCAAGAGCTACAACGTGCCCATGCTGACCCCCGTGGTGGAGTACGACATGGACTCGCCCACAGGGGGAGGCGCGGGCATCCGACGCCACTCCGTCTGCGAGATGACTTCCTGTGTGGAGGAGAGCTGCTCCGTGGTCGAACCTGCCGCCAGCAGCACCAGTAACACCAGTAAAACCAGCACGCCCAGCACCGCCAACCGCTCCCAGGCCTCGGCTGCCCGGGACAGTGCACTTTCAGGTAGAGCTGCACAGAAAAGTCACAAATCACTTCCACACTGCAAAAGGCTGATTTTTTTTTTATTTTATTCTGGAGGGAAATATGTTCCAGACGGCTTCCTAAACTGGAGCTGTGCTGAATCTCTGGCCTGCAGATCATGTTCTATGTCTAAGAAAATCCTCTCATTTTCATTCACAGTGAACAAATCTTCAGTATTAGTTTTATCTGTGCAAAAAAATTTTTTCAGTCTTTTAGTGCTGGAAAAGACATTACATTGAAATCCCTGTATCCGCATGCATAGACCTTTTTCACAGCAGCCTTTTTTACATCAAACTTTATTGCAAACACAGGTGTTACTAATGACATTAATTAAGTTTCTGTTCCATTTAAGTGCAGCAGAGACTCTCCAGTGAGCCAGCATGAACAATAGGACCCTGGCTCTGTTCGCACTAAAGTCAATGGAACCTTAATTAATGTTATTAATAACACCTGTGCTTGCCCAACTATTTCATGTCAAAATGGCTGCTGTGAAAAAGATCTATACTCTTTCATATGGTAATCCCCCCCGACACTCAGCTGTATAAGGAGGAGAAAATAAATTGGTAGGGGCGAGGTGGGATGGGGGTGGAGGTGCTATGTGAATAAAGTTTCCATTTTTGAAACTTTTTGTGGCAGTTGGGGAACAGACGATAAAGTGAGATTCAGGGTCAAAAATGTATTCAAATGTTTCCTGGTAACAAGATGTTCCTCTGTAACGAGAGCAGCAATGTCTGGGCAACTCCCTCGCTTCTGTTTCCCATCAGAGTTGCCCAAAACGTCGTACAGTATGTGTCATTCCCTCCAGTACATCCAGTCAGATCCTCAGTCACTGGGACACATTACTGCCCAGATGCATTTCAGTGAGTAAGATAGTTTGGTATTATTTGGATACAAAGCATTTTTGGTTGGCAGGAACACATTCTTGTTCACATTAAATTCTTTTGTACTGATTCAAAATGACTGAAAAAGTGAAATTGGGGAAAAACAAAGAAAGAAACAACATACTGTATATAAATGAATAAATACTTGTAGCATGGTAGTATGGTCACCAAGAACCAAAGTTAGGTTGGGCAGCCAAAAGCAAAACATTTCACATCTCAATAGCTGGACACTTTAAATTCACCATCTTTACTGAGCAGTGTCTAAATATTAAAATGAAGTAATAGTTGTATTATTGTGAAATTTCTTTTTCTCTGACTATAAATCTACATTTCAGCTGCACTTTCTTACACAACTCCCATAACTCTGTTCTCATATGCAAAATATTTAAGATGATGAGTTACTTCTGTGTTAAGTTAGCTGGGCTGCTTTGATACAGCTTCATGGTGTTATGTAAGAAAAATTCCTTTTTGATTATGAGACAATGTCCTGGCATATATGAATGTACAGGGCTTTGATCAATAAAATTTGATACATAATGGGCCCACATTGACTTTTCAAATAAATTCACATATGAGCCAGTCAGTGTTGGATACTTACAGAATTATGTGATGTGATATGATTTTACTCAGCAAACCAAATTGTGCAAACTAAACTAACTTCAGGGATTCAGTCAGCAAATTCAGCTTTCAGGGGTTCAGTCAGTAAAACCTGCAATAAAACCTCACTTTGCTTAACCATGGTGCTAACCCACCATAAATAGTTTATCAGTATGTGTTTCAATGGAAAGTTTTAATGTCCTGTGATGGTGTAATGCCTGTTTCACGTTCTTTTCCACATTGGCTGTACCACAATCCTGTTGGAGAGACGGAATACTTGGGATTTTTTGGCATGAACATGGTCATAAAGTGGTCATTAAAAATACTGGCACAAAATCGGCAGCTTTAATTAAAAAAAAAATCTGTTAACAAGCAGCCAAATGTTTTCATATTCTCCAAAACCAAGGGAAGCAAGAGGTCATATAAAACTAATCATTGATTAGATGTGTTTGTCATCGCCATGGGAATGGTGCGTTGTACGTGTGTATAACCTCCTCCATCCTCCTGTCCTCCCTCCAGACACCGTGTCCTCCAGTCAGGAGTCCAGGCTGAGCCTCGGGCCCGGAGACGCCCCCCACTCCCTCCAGCCCCAGCAGCGCTCCCCCTTCCTCCACCGCGGGTCGTCCCCAGGCGAGGACACACACCGCACGGGCTCGCTGGTGTCCGACTCCCCCTCCTCCTCCTCCGCCAGGGCGCTGGCCCGAGACGCGAGCTCCGGCCCCAGCCTGTCGTCCAGCCCGGAGATCATGGTGGACCACATCCTGGACTCTTTGGACTCGGAGCCTGAACCCGACGGGATCTTTCTGGATTTCTCCCGCCGCTGCTCCGTGGGGTCGACGTACAGCAGAGACAGCAGCAGGCAGAGTGTGGCGTAATGGACACACACACGTACAGCGACGACAGGGGGTGATATGATGCACCCTGAGGCATACACACACACACACAAAAGAGATACAAGGATGCAGGAACTCACACACAAACACACTGAGCCACGACCGACATTCCTTACACTCTCTGACACATAATGCTGTTTTCTAGGGACTCTGGATCATCAGGGATTCATCCAGCCTGTCTTATTTCTCTGTATGATGCAGTCTTTTCCTGCAACAAAAAAGTCTAACCTCTCGGTGACCAGTGAATATTTCACTTCATAAAATATGCAGTTTTTGGCGGGCTTGTCCCCATTTGGAAACATCAGCGCTGGCCATTAGTGTTAGCCTCCCTAGGGAGCCATAATCACTCATCACTACCACTCGCTTGTGTGGAAACTTCTGAGGATAAATCATGATTCTGGCATCATACTTTTTTTTCCTAGAGGCTAATCTTGCCCAGATTTGATCCCCTTTATCTCTTTCTAGCTCTGCGTTGAAATCTAAACCTGGTGTTTATATCTTGCCCAACACCCACAGGTGTCAGCAATTTTCAGAATTTCAAGCTGAAGCTTCCAATCATTTCTAATGGAGGAGTTCTGCTTTTCCGCTTCATTCCTGTTTGTCAGTGTTCCTGATCAAATCCCCGAGCCGCCTTGTGGTAACATCTATGGTGAGAGAGGCTTTCAAATCTCAGAGTTTAAAAAGACAGAGGGCTTCTTGGTGAATCCACCAGGTAATTCAGTGGGAGATGTGACTGAAAATGGTTGTTGTGTATCACAGAACACTGCATAGATCGGATCAAACACATCAATAATCTCATATTTCACCCTCCTTTGCTGCTTAGGTGATTCAATGAACCATTTTGACTCGTACCGGTAAAATTAATCCAAGTCTCAGTATTGATTCCACTCTAACTGGGTTTTCACTTTCAGGCCAAACCACAAAGTCAAAAGTTCCTCTTTCTTGCAACATAATGATCCTGAGTCCAGCAGAGGCTTTAGAGGACTGAATAAGGGTTAAGGTTGGGTAAAAGGTCTCCAGTGAAGTTAAGGTTAGACTTAAATCTGAAGTTTGGGTTCCAAAGAAATTTTTGGTCAGTCCCTTACTCTCACAACATTACTTCTGCCACGAAAGCAAAGTTCATTGCTGTCATAGTTGAGTCAACAGTTGTGTTTTTGATAATAAGTCTACAACTCTGCGGTTTTAGCTACTGGCTGGTGCATTACAGGTAGCTTTTTTTTTCTCGACTGAAACCCTTCAAACAATGACTTCTGTCTTTGCAGCTTGGCAAGAAAGTTGCCGCCTTCTGTTCCACACGTCAAGGAAATGTTTTGGCAATGTCACTTGACCTTATTCGACTACGTTCAAACCTCAGACTTCTTCCTTCCTTGCTGGCAACTCAAAAAGGAAAATGACATAACACTTCATTGAAACTGGTTTCTGTGTCAAGAGGATGTGTGAACTTGTAATTTGGTAAAAATATTTTTTAATCCAGTAAATATTAAATTAAATTATTTGAAGTTTTTTTTATTGTTTTGTTTTGGGGTTTTTTTCAATTTTTTTTTAACTGGCTGTGATGACAAATGCCCATGGGAGGGTCCACAGGACAATTTGTAATTTTCATGGTAGCCATTTCTGAAATTATTTTTGTAGATATTTTGCAGACAGTATTTTCAGAGGAGTGCACAGGGCTGCTCGCTCTGTTGATTATCATACCTGGGTTATGTTTAACCCAAACTAAAGCAAAGCCCTCTTTTATAGGGTTAGGGTTAGTCCATGGTCCAAAGCCCTGAGTAAAGACAGAACGTGCCGTGTGAAAACCTTTATTTATGTATAAAGCTGCGTCCACACAGGAACATAAAGTCTGATTTTAACAGTCATCTTCTCACAGCTGTCTAAACACAGGGCAATGACATGAAATCTAATTCTTCTTTGTTTAAACGTGAGAAAATCAGATCCGGCCACAGTCAGTTCCTTTTCCTGACTGAATGCAACTTCTGATAAAATCTGATTTCTGGGTCACTGCATGAGTGATGCACCAATTTTTACTAAAGTGACTGTACTTTTGGTGTCCAAATGAGGTGTGAAGAGTTTCATTCTAAAAGTGGAGGACAATAAAAAAGTGACATCTAACAATATTGATAACTATTGATGCTATTAGCCATCTCAAGCCCCTTCGGAAGTTGTTGTTTAAATATTGAGCAGTTAACATATGAAGCTGTTTGGAATGAAATCCTTCAACTGCATCCACTGAACATGTGAAGAACTATGTGAAGAAATCCTAAATAGTAATTAATATGGCTTGTGTTGGGGAACCTTTTAGAACTGGTTCCATATTTTCAAGGGGAGGGAAAGAAAAGTCTTGCAGACGCTGCCACCTTGTGTCTTTTTGTCACTGTGCAGTGACAAACAGATAAAAGATACATTTATACATGAACATAACACCTGATGTTTAGCTCTATATGGCTCAGATCTGCTCATTTTGTATTAGCATCAAAGAGAGGCAGTGGAGTCTCTTGCACACCTGAATAAAATCTTTTGGACAGGTGCGTAAGTGCAGGATGTGTAACCAAATATTAAAAAACTTGCACACTGTCTTTCACTCAGCCAATATTTAATATGATGTCAATGTCAGTCATAGACCTTCGTCAGGTATAAAACAAGTACACAGAAATGCACAATAAATAAAGGTTGAAACCAGCAACAGCCAATCTGACAATATTACTGATAACAAACACCTGAAGTCAAAGTAGGTGACAGGTGTAAGAGGTCAAGCAATCAGTGCTTAACCTCTTCAAGCACTGATTGCATTCAGAAAATATAGAACTTTTTTCATTCTTTTTTCTTATTTTCGCATATTTTTTTCCTCTTATTTTCCCTAAATATTTTCTATATAATCTATATTTGCTTTTGTGCTTTTTTTTCTTTTTACAATGTATTTAATAGTTGACCATATAACTCACTATAATGAGTTGACCATATTGTACAGTTGTTGTCTCAGCCTCAGCCATTGTAAGCACTGATTGCTTGACCTCTTACACCTGTCACCTACTTTGACTTGAGGTGTTTGTTATTACTAAGATTAGCAGCTGGCTTCACCCTATATTTATTATGCATTTCTGTGTTGCTGTTTTATACTTGACAAGGGTTTATGACCGAAACGTTTTCATTGTATTAAATATTGGCAAAGTGAAAGACAGTGTGCAGGTTTTTTACTCTTTGATTAGTATCCAAGAGAAAAGATTGTAGGTAATTTTCCAGGTAGCTGCCAGAACATTTCTGAGTTGTGAGCACTGGATTTTGCTCCAAACTGAGAGTTCACTCCTTGTGCTTACTCCACTCTTGCAAAATTGCACAACATATGAAGTAATTCTATTTCTTTAAATGATACAAGGTGGCTTGGTTGTTTAAAACACTTCAGTCTTGTTCCTCTATATATAAAAGACATGTTGCACCATACTTGTCCTCCCCTGCAGCCCTTGTCAAGTTGTCAGTTATGTTGCAGATAGCAGACACTATATAGTGTTAAGTATCAGTGGGTAGATTTAAAATGTAAGATAATCTGATCTAATTTCAGCTACATCTAATCTGATTTTCAACCCCATATGCAGTCACTTTGCTAGTACCCCAGACAGACAAAAATCAGTTGCCATGGTGATAAACATTGTTCTCCAAGTGACTTGATAGACACCTCACTCTTTCTAAATCTATTTTTCTAATCTATACATTCTATATTTCTATGTCTGCATTCTATATTTTTTATATTTTTTTCCAGTAGACAATCACCAGTAGCTGCTATGACTGACTCCAATGTCAAAAAACATGACAAGATTAACGTTATTATTTATGTCATTTTATAAAGCTTGCAGCAGGTTTAGTACATTTCTATATTTTGGGGTGGCAGCAAAGCTCAGAGGTCAGTGTGATGATTCTGTAACCAAAAGGTCGCAAGTTTGATTCCAACAACAGCCAATATGTACATTTACATTAAAGTGCCCTTGAGCAAGAAAGTTAGCCTCTACCTGCCCACTCATTGTCAGTTGCTTTGGATAAGACTGTTGGCTAAATGTGAATATAAAAAAATGTATGGGGATGTAAAAAGAAAGTGACTTATGTTATTAAAAATTAAAAATGAGAATGTGTTTTAGTCATTCCTTTTTCTGTAATAGAAATACATGTAATTGTTTATGTTTAGTGGCCATGTGAATACAGTAATTATTCATTTAGAGGACTATCAAAATGATGTTATAGTGAGGAGTTTTTAAATTTTTATGAAGAGAAAACAAAAACTATCTAGACTACTTTAGGTCTGGTAATGCACAGAAACACTGAAAAAAGTGATATCCAGAAATCACATATTCACTGTATTTTACTCCAACATGTAGTTTACATACTGTACATCACATAATGTGCACGTAGTCAAAAGAGCATGTACATTCATTACAACAGAGAACTGCCCGATAAAGACAAACTGTGGAGAACAGCAATCCATCAACCACATCTAGAATAAATCAGTCAGTATCTACAGAGACAAAAAATACTTATACAACACTGTTTGACATCATGGAAAAGTTTTATTTCAAAACTTTATATATCCATTCAAGATAAATGCAAAGTATGTCATTCAGACTCTCTAAAATGTAGAAGAACCAGTTTGGAAATCATTTTGTCAGCCAGGGACTTGAACCTTTGGCCCATTAAAACACAATTTGTTTTCATTTTATGTCATCAGTCATTTTGTAAAAGTAGGTATCGCTCATTTCAGAAGGGTTCTTCAAATTAGGAAGATATAAATGATGAATGAATGGTTTTCCATGCAGTAAAAAATGTCATGAACCCTGGTCAATCTGAACTCTGAGCTTGTTGTGGTGGTGCTGCCACCTAGAGGACTTTAGTGGAATCTCTCACAGCTCAATACTGACTACATTGTACTATATATCCTATAACAGGCCCAGCAAAAAGTCACATATATACAGTGGAAAGCATACAGTATGGTGTATGTCAGCCCCTTTTATCCCAAATGCCTTACAGTATCATGAGTGCACACAGTTTGGTATATTTGGCCCCAGTGGGAATCAAATCCCTATCTTAGGAGGGTTAAAGCCACGGTACCCATGGACATTAAACAGGATCATGAATTTACTGGGCCAGTGTGAGCTTTAGTTTTTTTTTCAAAATGGGGTCCACTAACGACCCAGAATCAAAAGCTATCATTAAAAGCTCTATTATTTTTCATTATTTACATTTTTGATGTGAATCCCAATGAGTCTGAGCAATAGGTAAATTAACTTAAACTGACCGCACCATCACTTACATTTCTGAATGAAAATTGTGTGCTTGATTTTTAACATTGTGATATGTTTTAAATGGAAAAATGGTCTCTGCTTTGACAAACAGATAAAAATGACTTTTTAATGTCCTTTTGGAAAACAAGACCATTTGTGTGTAGTAGAATTATCCCTAATATCATATCCACAAGCCTCCAGCAAATTTTAACACCATGATACCAAGGGAGTCTCTCTATTTACCCAATAATACTCAATAAAAATAATTTGCAGCATTTGTTTTAACTTGCTTGGAGTAGGAGATGGGTGTAGTTCACTGCCTCTGGACAATTCTGTGTCAAGTGTGTTGTCAGTCACAGTAAAGTATACTAAAGGGATATTTCACTCTTTCCTGTGATTGCCTTAACTTTCTATAGCTCACTGGATTGTGGCCTGTGGCAAAACCCACCCATCTGACACCAAGCTAAATAAAAACAAACCATACAAAGTATTTGCAAGGTCTAAAACACACCATTATTAAAATTCTAGCTTATTTGAAACCCAAGCTCAAAATCAGCTCTGTTGGCATTAAAAATCAAGCTAAATTACAATTAAGCTTACATTTTGGAATACGGTTATCATCAGGTGTAAACCAGTTAATCCTGTTTGGCCACGCAGTGCAAACCAGGCTTAAGAGTGAGCCCAAACATTGTGCATTTTCTGTACTTATATTCTGCCTGAAAACATTCAGCATTAACAAGAAAATATATATATGTAAAAAAGTAATAATAAAAATAAAACTCAACTGTATTGTAGTGCAATGGATTACCTGTGCACTGGATGACCTGGTGCTGTGGCTTCGCTTTTGCACTCCATACTCTTAGATGCTTGTTATGTTTATAATCTGGGATTTTTGAAATTATTCTGTTGCACTTCTAAATTGCGACACAGCTACAAGCCTAAGATGTGAAAATGTAAAGAATCAACTTCTATGATCACACTGACAAGCAAAAAAACATTTCCATGTTGTTCTGTGGTTTTATCAACAGCAAATGTCTAAGGCAGCAGCACTGGATAATGTTTGCACTGCAGGATTTGTAAAGTTGAACCCGGCTCAACTTACATACAGTAAATCTTGCAGCACTTTGATAGCGGTTTCTATGTTAGCATACAGTAGCTGTGAGTTTGTATTGTGATGACAACCACGTCAAATGTGGTTTTTCCTTCTGATGCTGCCAGTGTGGTGAATGATTCTGAGTCAGCCAAAGAGTACATTCAGAATAAAAATGGGTCGCCTTTGTGAAGTATCATAAGCCAGGATCATTCTCTGAAACCCACTACTCTAAAAGTCTAATTCTTTAACCCTTGGATGAGCTTGGATGTCCAGCTGTGCGTGTGTGTGTGTGTGTGTGTGTATAAAACTGCATTACAGTGGATGCTGTCTCTGAAGTCATGCTTGACGCGCACTGTGTGGTTCCCAACATCTTTCTATGGACAAGGTTGAGTCATAATTTTGCCTATAAAAAATATCCATGTGCTGAGATATGACAGGCTCTCGTTGTCATGGTTACGCAGGAACAGCATTCTGGAATGCTGGTCACCATGGTTACATAGGACTGGCTGGTTACCATAGTTACATATATTACAAATAATAGGACCAGCAATCTAAGACACTGGTTACCTTGGTAACATGCGAACAGCAATCTAGAACACTAGTTACCATAGTTACAGAAGACTGGCTGGTTACCAACGCAGCTGGAGACAACTTTCTAAATATCACCTGCTGAAAAATAATGCTACTTATTTTATCTTTGGGATCACAAAAAGAGAAATGTGTTTTTTCTGTTTCCTTTGTCTTTCTAAAACAAGAAAATGAGGGGGAAAAGATTTGATCAATTCAACACTGATCAAAATTGAACAGCTTGCGTGTCTCCACCAATGGCAGGTGTTTCTAACCCGTGTTTAGCAGTCACGTTGCTGTGTAAATTGAATGACAGCCTTTCAGACAACATGGCTTCTCCTCTACTGACAAGGTGACAAGCTTGATCTACTCAGTGGTGAGTTTTTCAGTTGAGCAGTTCACACTCAGCGCTGCTCACAAAACACAATGGAAAACTATACTGGACTGTGCCAGTGCGGGCACAGAGCACTACACTGACGCAATGGAAAAACATATTGGCTGCATTTAGACAGCTGCAGAAGATCTGATTTTGACTCTTTCTGGCACACAGACATGGATACAAAAAAATCAGACTCCCTGTTTCTCCTCACGACCCGCTGCAACTGCAATTAAAATGCCTTTTTTTTCTTAAATGTGTAAAGCAACTGACTAAATTCGTTCAAGTGGAGACGTAGCACCCCTAGATAATATTGCCCGCCTTACTATGTAATTCCAGGGCAAACATTCAGTGTGTTTACAATCAAACAGTATTACAGTATTTTCAGATCCTACTAACACATGGGATGAGCTGTTGATGTGCATTTTCATATCATGTGTCCGCCTGTACATGATAAACAGAATAATCTGGCCAATATAAACAAAACCTGCCACAGTGAACAAAACCCAACAGAAAATACAAAGAGTAGTAAACTTTATAATATGACTGTACACTTGGTGTCATATCTGGATTTCATGTGGTCAGGATGAGAGCTTACTTGTGAATGGGATGTGATGCGTACACACCAACACCTGGTACAACACCTAATTTAGAAGAAAAGACTACACAATCCCAAATATTTGCGGGGACATCGGTGTGTGTGTGTGGAGACACTCATCGGTCCGATCAGTCGAAGACTTCCTCTTCCTGTGACTCGATAAGGCGAGATTCACCGTGGTGCAGGGTGAAGAAGGAGCCGGGCTTCAACCCCTTCTGCTCCAGGGCCTCCCTGAGACGCACCGGGGGCTCCAGGTAGTACTGGGAGAGGGAAGGTGAGGGAGTAAAAGATAAAGAGAGAGAGAAGAAAAGGAGAAGGGAAGAAATGGAGAGGGTAAGAATAAAAGCCCAGCTGTCCCTATACTTAGCCTTTCAAAGCGACCAACTTTAGCTCACTCTTGAGGCATTACAAAGATCAAATTTAGCTCAGCGCCCCGGGTTTCTGAGTGTCACTGCGGGCTTTTGTTAACTCGTTTCAGAACTTTCCAAGCGCGGCAGCGAGCCAGAGGCTGTATTAAACCATGTTCGCTGCAGGAATAGTCATGCAGCTTAACGGACAATGACACTTTTGTTCCCTTTTGTGTCACGAGAACAAAATAGAGTGTCAGAGCACATTTTACCTCCGCGACACTCTCTCTCTCTCTCTCTCTAAAGGCAGTAATACACACAGAGTGGCTCTTCAGGCTACTCTGGTTTGTAACAGCCACCAAGGAGTTTAAGATCATACAATAATAATGTGTCATCCATTATTGTTCTATAGAGATTCAAGGATTCAAAGAGTATTTTTCTTACACACACACATATACACACACACATGCTCCTACCTCATAGGCGAGGGCAAAGGTTCCCCAGTGAATGGCCAGTGAGCGTTTGGCCTGAACATCTTGATGAATCTGAACAGCTTCTTCTGGGTCGACATGCTGCCCTTGCATCACATCCCTGAAACACACACACACACACATCTTCTTTTACACATTTGTCTCTGTCACATGGTAGTTAGCTTACTGGACTTCTAGGCTATTAAGGCAAAATCTATTATTTCACAAGTCTCAAATTCTGATTGCCATGTAACTGATATGTCACAGGTGTGTCATGTCAGTGTGTGCATGTGTGCACCTGGGCTGGTACGCTCCGATGGGGATTGCTGCGAGGTCGAACGGCCCAAAGCGCCGTCCGATCTCCTCAAAGGAGGAGCAGTAGCCGGTGTCACCAGCGAAGAAGAACCGATGGTCAGGACCCAGGACAGACCAGCTCCCCCATAATGTCTGCGAGGAGGAGACACAGGAAGAAAGATATTGTGTTAAAAAAGTTGCTTTCAAGTGTCTCTGCTGTCTGTCCTCTAAACCTGCTGCTGAAAAATGACTCTGAAGGACCTTAAAAAAGACTCAGTAAAGACCTCTAACTCCCCAACTCATTGCAACAAAAATACCTTTAAACAAATCCTTCAATAAAACAGAGTACCTTGTTGTCGTCCAGCGCGGTGCGTTTGCTCCAATGCTGAGAGGGTGTGCAGACAAACGTGATGTCATCATGTCCTGGGACGCAGTTCTCCTCCCACCAATCCAGCTCCATCACGTTCTCACAGCCCACCTTCACCAGCCAGTCCATCAGACCCAGGGGCACGAACCTACAGAGCAGACACCGACACATAAGCAAACACATACATGCACATAGAACATACATATGAGTGTATGTATGTGTGAACAATCTATCTCCTTCTTATGAAAGTATCCTTATTTCCTATATCTTGACATTGTACTGGTTTCTCTTCAGCTTGTTTACTACTGTGGTACATGTGAATTTTCCAAAATGCTATTTCTGCACACTGTAGATGAGAGTGTCAGCTAAACGCATCAACTCTAATTCCTCCAAAGATTTATCCTCGCTATAAAACCAGCAATCAATCACCCGTCCATCCACCCACTCATTCTTCCATTCATGCTGCATACCAGCGTAGCTCCCCTCCAAAGCGTTTGTTAAGACTGTCCACAGATCCAGCATCCAGATGATCATAATGAGAGTGGCTGATGACAACAGCATCGATCCTGGGCAGCTGTCAGGAGGAGAGGGAAGAGAGGGAGAAAAGAGGAGAACGGAGACGTGAAGGGATGAATGGAACTTAGACCAACAGGAAACTAGACCTGGGTCAAATGGTTTGTTGGAAATAGTTCTTGGTGTTTGTTTTAAGCTGCTTTGAGTACCAGATGGGTGGGGTTTCCCACATTGGGACATTTCAAATGAAGTCAAATGAGTTAGAATAGAAAATTTTTTTTTACAACTTTGATAAATCCTCATAACAAAACCTGGTAAAACACAGTGTCAAAAAGTACTAAACCTGTTCCACAGTGCAGGGGGGCCCTCGGTACCTTTTGGGCCCCATGAACTGGACCGGCGAGGCGCGCTGGCTGAAGATGGGGTCCGTGAGAATATTCAGCCCATCCATTTCAACCAGAACTGTGGCGTGGCCCAGCCAGGTGACTCGGAGACCTGGAGCGGAGTCCGAGGGGGAAGCAGAGTGGACCTCGCCCTCCAGGTGGGGGTTCTGGATGAAGTACGGCACCAACACTGGGAGCTCATCGTCCAGGACCTGGAGGGAGGGAGGTGGGGAGAAAGAAAGAGGGGGAAGGAGGTGAAAGGAGGTTAGAGGGAGGAGGAAGAGAGCCGAGAGCCACAAGGATGGAGGATAAGAGCGACAGAAAGAGAAAGGTTGCAGGGAGAGAGGTGGAAACTGTTCCCAAACAATTTGCATTTTGCTTGAAACCATAGTGCAGCAACTGTAAGACCTCACTGATCCTTCATTTGCATCACTATTCTTACGGGCGTTCTGCATAAAAACCCTGCCTCTGAGGGGTTAAAAATCTGATTTTCTGTTGCTATGTGAAGGCAGCGTCTGAAGCCTGTTAAGCCCTTACTGAGCTCAGCTAGGTTTACACTGAAAGCTATAAATACCACCTGGGCTGTGAATACTGACAGGGGCCAGGCTGCTACTTATAGAGGTGGGAACAGAGGATGCAGGGGGAAAGAAGTTGGCTGAACTGTTAACCCTGGGTCTGATCTCTATGAGGCTATAGGCCACCGATTTAAAAATAATGACACATTGGTTTATACACACACACACACACACACCTACCCACACTTTAACAGTTACCTACCTCTTTACTAGTTGGCACGTTGCTGTGATTCTTGTCCAGCAGCAGGAACCTGAGCAGGGTTGAGTATGAAGGAAACCTCCATGTGGGCCAGGGGTTGGTCCAGCGGCCATGATTGTCCCGACACGACTTTGTCACGTCCTCCTGCAAACGAAATTGGCAATTAGAGCAACATTTTAGCTCAGTTCAATAGTTCGGTTTCATTGAAACTTGCTTGATATATGTGTGTATTATCTTACACCTGAGAGGAAGAGCATTTATTTAGGCCTGCATTGACTGATCAGCTACCAGGAGGTTTGGAGGAGGTGAGAGACTGGAGGGGAGGATTTGGTAAGTTGGTGTTCATGAAGCATTTGAGAAGAGATTTGGGGAGCAGTGGAGGAGAGTGGGAGGTTTTGGCAAGGAGCAGGAGGAGAAGGAAGTCTGAGAGGGACGAGGGAGAGATGGGAAGAATTAGGGATACGTGGGAAGAGAGGAGAGAAGAGAGGGGAGGACGTCTCGGGATGGTAGAGGAAAGAGTTTGCAGAGATAAAGAGGCCTGAGGTGGAGGAGGAGAGGGAGGTGGAAGGCGGGAGGTGGGAGG